>JADRCH010000088.1:4761455-4873444 GCA_019843965.1 Rhynchomys soricoides
GAGAGAGAGAGAGAGAGAGAGAGAGAGAGAGAGAGAGAGAGAGAGAGGATTCCATGGGATGTAGCAAATGAGGTTAAAGATATTTAACACCCGCTCTGCCACTCTCTTGTTTTCTAACCCCAAGCAAAGCTCCCACCAGGCTGAAGATCAGGGTCCATCACGGCAGCTTTGAAAGCTGCTCCCTATTAAGAGGGTATCTGACACCAATGCAGCACAGCAGATAAATTAGTCTGCAGCTCGGTTCGCAGTAGCCTTCTGGTTCCCCCTTCATTAGCTCCCCTCATATGATCCATTTGCCACCCACACAAGCCGCTATAAGAGGATTTCCATCAACAACCTTAAAACCGATTTTGGAGTCTTGTCTTCAGTTTTCAATGTCCAGGACCCAGCCTTCTTTTAAAAAAAAAAAAAATCCAGATGTGCATTGTTTCATTTTGCTCATTTCAACTGAAATGTGTCTCACCTTTTTAGTTGTATCACAAAAATAAGTTTTAAAAAAAATTAATGGAAGATTTACAGAAGAACAAAATGCTCGTGTTTTTGTTGGTTCAAGATCTTGCAAACCCTTTCACCATAAAGTTAAGTTTAGAATGATCTCCCGAATCCCATATTTCTGTTGCTTCGTTGCTCTGCTTACTTCTATGAAAGCACATGAAGCCAACACTCTCTTTTTAGGCATATAAAAAGCATATTAAATAGCTTAGCTACAAGGGTGGGCATACATTCCCTCAACCTAGCTAACAGAATCATTTTAGCATCTTTCAGATCTCTCCTTTCAATAGATCCAAGCCTAAATAACAACAAAAGAAGGGAAAGAGGTAATATGGACTGGATTTTTGAATAGTTCTTCCCTCAATTTCCTGTTGCTTATCTTCGAGGGATAAAGGGAATGTTAGAAGCTTCTTCCTTTTCAGAAATAGAAAAGAATCAGGAAATCATATCTGTAAGTACTGTATATAGCCTAAGACTTCCCTAATGCATACTGATCACTGTGACTACAGTAAACAAATGAATAAATTGTGTTCTGCTTTGGTCATATTCCAAGTTATGTGGTATTTTTTTAAAATAAAAAAACTTCCTTAGAATTGGTAAACAAATGAGAGGATAGAAAATAGAAAATAACTACAGGAAACAGAAAACTTGGTACTGAACTGATTAATTCTCCAATTACTGTTTGTTTGTTTGTTTTTTTAAAGCATAAGTAGAAATTATCATTTTAAAAGACAGCATTTGTGTTTTTTGAAACTAATATGAATATTTTTGTGAATGAGAGTGCGTTGACTCGCTTTTACCTCCCTGATCCTGTTTTCTGTGTGCGTGAATACAGCCAGTATCAGACATGAAGCTAATTGGAATCAACTGCGCCCATCTTCACAGGAACACGCCGGAATGTGTACCATTCAGGCTCGGCTTACTGTAATATCCTCTACGGGATAGTTGACCACAGGATTCTCATTCACAAACAGCCAGGTTAAACAGTTAAATGCTAGCAAATCCTGCATAGCCCTGTGGGAAATTTCACTTTAATCCTGAACTTATAAAAGGGCAATCAAAGCCCAAAGCCCGGGTAACAAATCTGATCCTCTGTTGCAATCTGTGCCCTCCTGGGAAGGAGAGAGGTGCTCTCCGTACAAGCCCAAGGTGGATAAATACCTAAATGATGAGATAGCCGGCGAATGCAGACGAGGCATCTGGCCTCAGCCATTCGCTTCCAATTCCATATTACACTTCGAGAGGCAATCCTCACCCAGCTCAGGAGCAGCCAGTGCTGATTACTAGAAGTTGAAGTGTGGCTTACGGAATGATTAATGACAGTGTCTGGAGCAAAACAAAGCACAATGAGAGTTATCTCTAATCCACCTGCTTGCGGATGTATAGTAAGGGAATGAAAATGGCCCCTGAGAGCCCTGATGATAAAAAAAAAAAAAAAAATCAAACGAGAAAGGTGCAAAGCTGCAGATATGTATTAATCTGATATCTAAAAACTAGGTCTTAGCTTGAATAAAGCATTAGGCATGAATGGAGCCCCATAGGTGATAGATACTGGGCCATAGTGGACTTCACATTGTCTGTATTTTTTAAATCAAACAGAACTGTTCCCTTCAGTATTGCCTTTGACATTAATAGGTTGGTATTTGAAAAGTCACAGTTCACTAGATGAGCAGGCTTGTGAGTACAAGCTCATTAAACAAACCCCCTTTCCTTGTTGTCCAGGAAAAAAATATATATATGGCACCATACCACCACCTTGTGGCTTCTCCATTCCTGTGCACACCACTCCCGGAGAGAGGTCTAAAATTCAGCCACATTTTCCATATGTATAAATCCAGGTGGGACGTAATTAAAAGATCAATAGTGTGCTTTATAAGCAAGCACATTTATGGGCAGCTTTCACCAAAGTCAACACATTGCCAATAAGATCATTTGAGTTTCATAATGTACCTTGGGATGGGATATGAGGACTCTTAGCCTGGCCATTCCAGTTATGTCTGTTTGAACTTGAGGCCACCAGTGAAGTAGGATGATGTGACATCCAGTGTCCATCTATCTGAAGAGAACAGGCAATTCCATTTTCTCCACCTGCTCCCTTGGAAGCGCTCACTGGCTTCCAGACTTTAATACAGCTAAAGGGAAAACACAATACTTCTTATAATCTTTTCATAACCTTTCTGAATGTGGGAAAAATTGCAGCATACCATCAAGCTCCTTTCTATTTCTATCCCTAAATATACATTGACAGAATTCTAAGGACCGTTACCAGCTAAACTGTCACTATGGGACTTTTACAGACTCCCCACGCATTAACCTCTCAGTGTGAAGTTCATACAATGAACATCCTCTACTGTCTCTTGAGATGCAGTCACTCCTATTAGAAGGTAACAATAGCAACTCCCCGATCCATGCTGTCTCTGGACATCATCTTCCTCTCAGGTTTAGGAAAGCTGCGTCTACTTTGGTCCTTAAAGATAAGCATCTAGTGCATTTTTCTCTCTGTTAATCTGACGAGCAACAAGTTAAGTGTTAATTCATATTTCATGTGAGATTTTTAATATTGAAAGTCTAATGAAGATCTAGTGTTCCGTTTTGTAACGAGGCTGACATTACTGTTGATAGAAAGCAAATACATTATTTTAATTAATATCAATTCCTAAGTGCTCCTGATTTATATATTAAACAAAGAGAGAAAATGTCTTGTCACACACGACAATTGAGTCTGTATTCACCCATCATTTACTCAGTGCCCATTCCCCCCACCCCTTCTTCCACGGGAAATGCATGATGGAAGCCACCATGTAGGATCCTATGTCTCTCATACACTGTTAGGCTGAGCTGTGATCGCACTTCCCTTACTTCCTCATGACGAGTTTCAAGTCAATTCTAGCCAGCAGTGCTTGTCTCCCCCTGACATCTCCCACAAGCAAATAAGCAGCTTCTATTGTTTTAAGCGTAAGGCTTCTGTGCATGGCACTGCCTTTCAATAATCGCAGAGAGCCCAACAATATGTGTGTAATAAAGGCATAATGTTAGGCCAAAGGAGATCATTAATAATAGCATTTTAATGCAACTGGGAACAGAAATTGCCTTACATCCCAGAGCATCTTCAGTTATTTAGCTAAGTATAGAATCGCCCAAATGGTTTGGGCCTGGTGGAAAAGTCCTTTTCAAATGTCATTGCCACCGGATATAGAGAATTCCAGTTTCTTGGAGATGCTATCATGCCTTCAGATCATCATCAACTCAGATTATTATCTATTAGGTACATTTTGCTGGATTTCTCTGGTCTTCCTTCGGTCTTCACAATGGTAGTAATTTTTTTGTCTTTTGGACTCAACCCTGTGGTGTCCTCATGAACTCTATAGCCCAGAGTCTGCAATGTTCCTCCCCTGTCTCCTCACCGCTCTCTGTGCCTATCATAAACACACTGTAGGTCATCCTTGTTCATTTCCAAAGTAATACCTTCAAAGGAGACACGAGAGCACTCTGTGCTTGAGGAAACCCACATTTTGGTCCAAGGTCTACTGCTACATCCCTGCCCCCAAAAGATCCCAAAGACACAGGCAGAACCAGGAAAGATCCTGTGGGTGGGCCCGCAGGAGGGGGCGGAGCCACAGTGCTTAATGTAGAAATGGTTTTAAGCCAAAGAAAGGATTTCGTTTCTTGTTAATTGTTGAGCTGTAGTACAAGCCAATAATTATTTTGTCCCCTACTACTTCTAAAAAAAAAAAAAAAAAACTTCTAATATTTCATGCCTGAATCACTCTAACCAATGCGGACAGATCCTGTTTCTGTGCTGGAAGCTGCTGTTTCTGTAAAAAGCGTTTCGAAGCTCCGAGGCGGGGTCCTAATTCCACCCCATTTTTAACTTAAAATAACTCATTTGCCAAGAGTAAAACAACTGGCACCATGAGAGACGGGACTCAACCTGGAATTACAGTCCAGTCTGATTTTTCTCGGGTCTCTACCTTCAGTCGGTTCAAACCTAAAAGCATGCTTATTTTCAAGGACTCTTCTGAGACTCCTGCCTGGCAGTGGAAGATGGCTTTCTCCTCCCAGTTCCTAACAGGTAGAAACACATACACACACACATACACACACACACACACACACACACACACACACACACACACTTTCTCTCTCTCTCTCTCTCTCTCTCACACACACACACACACACACACTTTCTCTCTCTCTCTCACACACACACACACACTTTCTCTCTCTCTCTCTCTCTCTCTCTCACACACACACACACACACACACACACACCACCCCCTTCATTACACTGTAGTCCTCTAGGGCTTAGAAAGGCACTTTAGAAATCAGTATGTAAAAAATACGAGTTCTGTTTACACTCTGTACAGTAAGGCGTCTCTCTGCTACCTGTTTGAAAACTAAATCCTGTGGTGGTTGAGTAGTTACTGTCACCATTCTTGTTTTTCAGTGACTCTGTAAGTAGCTTGTGTCGATAAACTACCTCCCATTTCCAAATGGAAAATAAGGCATTTTTTTTCTTCTGCTTCCGTGCAAAACCTTAACAGCTGATATAAGGAGGTGCCCAGATTGCTATCTTAGCTACATCCTAGACATTCTTCTTTAGCAGTTAGGGGGGTTATTTATCTGCAACTTGAATATGTTTCTGGGATATCAAATGATGGCTTCTAAACAATCTCCTAAGATACGACATACAAGCCTTGAGCCAAGAAAAAATGTTAAAACCACTTCCACCAAAGACCTCAGCCTAGGAAAGCTGATTCAACTTGGCTCTATTTACCTTAATTAGCACAAATCATGTCCGTATTTGCTTATAACACTGCATTAGTGACTAAATAAAACAGTTATGGAGTTGACCACAAGGCCACTGGGTATGCAAGGAAACCCACACAATCGTTACTGCCCGATAGAGGGCAAACACATTGTATTTTATTGGTAATTTGGGTCAAATCCTTGTAATTTGGTGCTTAAAGATTGTGCACGGGTTATGAGCATACAGTTATTGAATAAATGTACCATGGTACATTTCTTAACATCTGTGGTTGTTCTAATTGAATAATAGTCTCCTTTCTGTATAGCTTAGTGAAAGACATTGTATATCTGGTAATTTGAACTAGGGATATTGTTTGGGAAAGAAATTATAAAGGAATTCGCTTCTGCTGTCTAGAACTCCCATATACTGGTAGAATCGGAGGAAAAAGAGCAGAGTTAAAATTCTTAAATTACATACAAGTGGAAGATGGCTTTTCTTCTTTGTGATCAAGCTTCCTTTGTTAAAGTATGGAGTTCTACAACTCTACTCCCCCAGTGGAAGGTAGCTTGGGCCAGTGTGTTGTGTTATTCCATTAGTTTGTGTTTTAAGACTAAGAAGAGATATTTCTGTGTTATAAATTATTTATAAACACAAGAACAAAGGGAGGCTGTCAGGGCTGCTGCTATTTTGAGAAAATAAAAAAGAAATGATGAATTTATGGAGAACCCAATTTGATAAAGAGGGGGAGATGCAATGGCTAATTATGAACATCCATCGGCAGACAGAGACCCGAGAGCAGAGAATTAGATGGATACATTTACATCTGTCTGTCACCAAAAGAAATCTCACTAATGGTGTTCTGCCCTGTCACCAGACTCCCCCCATCCAGACTAGAGAGACTTAAGAGACATGCAAAGATATTTTAATCAAGAACAGGCCACCGAAGAAATGCAAAGAACTTGAGAAGTGGATGCTGGAAAACAACTTCACTTCTGCCCACACCCTTTCTTCCCGAATAAACATAAAATGATTGTAAAATCCCGTGGTCTTGATCTTTGTGTGGCATCTGGGATGGGATGTACAGGTTCTGAAGGCTTTTCTATTTAAGCAGCCGCAAGCCACAAGCCATTGATACCAAGCATGGTGTAGAAAACAAGATACAATAAACAATGGGGGAATGAGAACATGTTTTATTTTATTCTATCCCATTTTATTTTATTTTCTTGCTGAACTTGTCTCTTGTCTCCTGGACTTGACTTTCGAGGGTGGGAGGAAACAGAAAATATAATGCTTTCAAAACACACAATCTTTTCTTGAACGGAAGGGAAGGGAAGGATAAGTATATTAAGAATCTGTCAGAAAAGGAGTGTTCCTTGCCTGTCTGCAGCTTGTTCAGGGAAGGACAAGGGTTCTTCCTTCTCAAACATGAGTTTAAGCCTGTGGGACCCGGGGAGGGGTCCCCGTCTCAACTTCACCCTTATTCTCTTGCTTTCAGCTGCAGGGTCATCTATACTTGGGAGGTTGCAAATCACCTTCGAAAAATTTGGGGTACTATTTTTATCTGTGACCCCTCTACACCCAAGCCATGAGCTGGTTCCCACATCTGCTCTTCTATGAATAGATCTGGCAGATTTTTAGCCTTGATTTTTGATGTGCTGTCCATCATGTGGCTTTTCCCAGCTGGTCTGAATTAACCAGGCAGAGTATGGGAAGGTCTTTTTTTTTTTTTCCTTTCTTTCTAATACTCTTATTTTGTTGCATAGTTTTAAAACAGGCAAGAAGAGAAAGTCACTGTGGTTCAGTTCAAAATTTGGAAGACATCGTTTTGTGTATAGTTTCTGCCATGCAGCTATCCCACCCACCGGCTTCTAAAAAGATCACACTGCTGGTACACCAAACCGTTTCTCCCCTTTAACATATGACTATGCCTTTCATTGGACTTTTCTTTGTTAAGAAAGATACCTTATAAATATTCACAGACTTGTTAAAGGACTTCAGAAAACACAGGCTCAAAACTAAAAACATATCGTTATTGGGGAGGGTAGACATGCACATTCCAGGGCATGTGTGTGGAGATCAGAGGACATCTCATGGGAGTCGGTTCTCTCCTTCTACACAGTGGGTCCTGGGGATTCCATTCAAATTGCCAAGCTTGGCAGCAAGAGCCTTCACCTGCTGAGACATCACACCAGCCACTGGAAACATGGATTTTAAATAATAATAATAATAATTAAAAATCATGACTTTACATACATTCCTAAAAAATGTTCCTCTTAGCATCTAGTAAGAAAGTATCTGCTCGTGAGAAGCAATGGCTAACATCGGAAACAAACAGTGAAATAAGTAACTCCACTTAGCTCAGCTATCCACCTCTCTGCACGGACACTATCAGAAGAAGCTGGAGCAGGTGAACGACGGGTAAGTCTTTTTAAAGTACTTACAGGGTTGATTTTGATTAAAGTCGTCAAACGTTTAATAATTATCTATGAACTGGAATTTTTAAGTGTTTTCCCTCCTGTTCAGCTATCCTTAAAGATTCTGGGTTTTAACAAGAAAGTCAAATGCGTAACAGGCCTAAAAAAAAAAATCTCCAGAGTTCTGCACAATGGAAAGCCAGTCGTGAATGTAATGGGGTTGGCTGTGTATGTGGAATTGGGAGAGACGGGGCCTGTCTTTAACAGCAGTTTTGTTGGAGAGGTACAGTGGTCAGCTAACAAATCAACCTAAGCTAAACTTTTGAAGGTTATTTCCTTTTTTATCTAAATACTTTCCAATTATTATCTGGAACATATAGGAGGCATAGAAATTCCAGAGGAACCTTTTCTAACAGTGTTTATCAATCAGATATCAGGGTTAGATCATGGAGCCTGGAGACCAGAGACATAAGAAATGGTGTATATGGTAGAGATACTGGCATGGGGGCACACAGGCAAGAGAGGTGACTCAAGATGGGAGCCTTTGGGTGCTTGGAGAACAACCAGTCTTCTAAAGGAATGCAGTTGCTTCTTTTCATTTGCAAGGAGGCAGTGCCTGAGATCTGGAGATGTGTACAAAAAAGAGATGGATGAAAGCAAAGAATAGCACTAAGAATGAAGGAAGCAGTAGCCTGCGCTGCCGCTCAGAAACTGCTATTTAGTCCAACAGCCTTCTAGCTAGAGAGAGCAAACATCCACTGGCACGTCTCAGGGATTCGCTTTCGATTGTATGTGATGATATTTGGATATGATGCCCTGGTAAGTATCCAGGGAACCATGGAGGACCACAAAAAGATGTTGAGTCAGAGAGCCTGTTTACAGCTCTAAGTAACTGGAGACTTGAGGGGAGCACTGGTCATTTCTGGATCTCTATTTGCCAGTCATTGATGTAAATGTAAGGAATTCAGACAGCAAACAGTAGGCACACACACACACACACACACACACACACACACTTGAATGTCCTACATTGACTACTTTGTGATATGAGTCATACTATTTATTACAGACCGACAAATTCTCAACATTCCCCTTCAAATTTTGAGACTCAGCCAAACATTTTTTTTTTTTACAACTACTGTTTGTAGGCCTTTAGAAGACAGTGGGTTCTCTAGGATATTATACAGCGCAATCCACGCTTGGTGTACTGTAGGTGGCTCCTGAAGGTGGGAACAGAAGAAAAGAAAGTGCCTGTCCTTGGGAGGACATAATCCCAAGTGTGTGAGATTGAATAACAGGATAAATCTCTCTTCCATTCAAACTCTGTTCAAACTCTCCCGTTTCCACTGTGCTGTTCAGACCCCATCCAGTAAGTTCATCTCCCTCATGCCTCCAGCACCTACTCTGTGTTCAAGCTGTTCCCATGGGGCTCTTCACTGACTGCATCTTTCCCACTCCCAGGTTCCCAACAATGTTCAACTTCCACATAGGAGTTTCTATATCTCTAATTTCTTTCAAAATGGTACAGGGCTAGTCAATATCTATGGAGTCAGTAAAAGATACTAATAACTGTCCATTATCCTTTATTACGTAAATAATAAATTATAGTAACCATGCCACTAATTGACTATGGCCCCTTCTAGGCACAGATAGGCAGTCCTCACTTAACATTTTGACTGGTGATTTTTCAGCTTTATGACAGTGTAGAAGTAGGAGGTATTCTGCAGACCACACTTTGAAGTTTAAACTTTGGTCTCTTCCCTGGTAAGCAAGATATGCTCATCTCCTTTCGGGAAGTAGAGGCTGCACACTGCAGCTTCCAGTCAACCAGGCAATCACAGGATGAATAACTGGTACTCCACGGGGTTCTGTGTGGCTAGGCTGTAGGTTCAGATAGAATCATCATATTAAATGTATTTTCAACATAGGATATTCTTGATTTATAAAAGGTGATTTACTGGGATGTAACCCCAACATAAGGATCTGTGCACACTTTGCTCAGCACTGTGACACTGGGGCTGGACCCTGGAAGCTTTCTCCCTTGCCAGGAGGCATAGGAGACAGAGGACACTGATGGGAGTCCTAGTTTTCTTTCTGTTGCAGTGAGAAAAAAAAAAATCATGACCAAAAGCAACTAACAGAGGAAAGGGTTTATTTCATCTTACAGTCCATCATAAAAGGAACCAAGGTAGGAGCTTAAAGCTTTAAAAACACTTAAAGAAAAGTGTCCCACAGAGGAACACTGCTCACTAACTCCCTCTCTAGCTTTTGGTCAGCTAGTTCTCTTAAATAACCCAGGACACCCTGCTGGGGCTGGTACCACCCACAGTGGGTTGGGCCCTCCTTCCAATTGGCAATCAAGAAAACGCCTCATAGACACAGGCGATCTCCCATCTGAGACTCCCCCAGGTAATCAGGACTGTCAAATTGACGACTGAAGCCACCTAGGAGAAGAGCCAAGACCAAGGAGACTTCCTGCCTTGTTTTCTTCTTTTTTCACTTTGCAGTGACTAGATGGTGGCTTCTTAAACCAATGAGAAAGGACACAGAAGTACACAACCTTTAGTAAGCTCCATAGTCACCCATTCGGTGGCTTCAAATAAACATTCCATGATACTGTTTTTAGCCAACCAGAGGCTCAACAAATAAAGCCATCCAGTGGCTACAGAGGGGCTTACAAACCCAGACACTGATGCTTCCAACAGGCTACAAGATTCCAGCATTAGGCAAAAGACTAACTGCAACCTTCCCTGGGTTTGGAGAGATTAAAGAAAAAATAAACGTAATATTATAATATGACAATGTTAATAAAACAGCACCCTTGATAGTCAGAAAATGTAATATGAATTTTAAGTGAATATTTTTGGTAATATAAAAACAAGTCAAAATCAGAACTATCTGGTACTCACTGGGAAGAATTCTATAGTGTGCAGTTGCTATCACACAGGCTCCTGTCGTTGGTACTGTCATTTCCTTCATGCTGATTCCCACCTAGTGTGTGGTAAGAAAATATTGATTGAAGAAAAGGCATGCCAAATAGCGCTGAAGCCTTAGTGAGATGGGAATGTTCCAACGGTTAGTTTCGAACTATTTTTCATAACTTTTATTAATTTCCTTACTTGGCAATTTAATACTTGTACATAATGGATTCGGGTTACTTCTACCGGCACCCTCCCTTATCTTCCTCTCACCCCTGCTAACTCCACCCCCACCCGCATCCCTGTCTCCTCCTTAGAAGTCCATTCCTCACATTCTTGTCCTGTGTTTTGTCCTGTGATCCACGGAGCCATGTGTGACCATGGATTTCAAACCCTTTACTAGGGCCTACGAGACTCACCTGTGGTTACACAAGTAAAAACAGTCTCTCTCTCTCTCTGTCTCTCTCTCTCTCTCTCTCTCTCTCTCTCTGTCTCTCTCTCTCTCTCTCTCCTTTTCCCCCTCCCTCTCTCTCTTAGAATCCCCCATTATCAGGTAGACAGTCGGGGAGGCGTGTGTCCCTCTGAGTCCGCCCCCGGTCTCAGAGAGCCCCGGTGCGGCTGATGGCCGCACCAGTTGCACAGGAAGCTGCAGCCTCTGTGAGATCGTGATTGCTGTGGCTGTGCACATCCGGGTCCTCCTTATCTTTCCACTCCTATATTCTTTCTGCCCCCTCTTCCATAATGTCCCCTGAGTCTTCGAGGGAGTAATACAGTGTCCTACTTAGGGCTGAGCACTCAACCGTCGCTTGAGCACAGGGGTAACGAGTCTCTAAAACCACCCAGTTTATTGCAAAGGGAAACTTCTACCGTTAAGGCTGAGAATAGTAACATTTGTTTATGAGTATAAACATAAATATTTAAAAAGCCATTTGGTGCAGTGTCTCTTTGGCTAAATGTCTACAGGAAGTTCCTCTTCAGGGCCTAAGACCTCTTGCCATGAGTTTTTGGCTAGATTTACTATAGCATGCATGAATTCCCACTTGTAAAGCCGGTTCAAAGCCAATCAGAGAGGACTGGTTATCGCCATTAATCTCCTTCCATTACTACGCCAATGGATGTAGATTGGCACTGTAGTTCACAGGGCTCACAACTAGGTAAGCAAGCTGATAGCGTTTCTCTTCCCGTAACCTCTATAGCACCTCCGACACTGTGAAACTAGCCAGCTGGGAAGAAGCTTCCAGCTCAATTCCAGCTTGATTTCTCTATATCTTGTAACAAGAGTATGTGGGGTAGGGTCTTATCAACTAGTTCTAGAAGGTGACCAGGAGGAAAGACAGGAGCAGTGTTGTTTTGGAGCCCTTGGTGCTTCTCTGAACAACAACTCATAAAGAGGCGACCCATACCTGTCGTTGGGATCTTTGTTTATTAACTCGTGGCTTTTAAAACAGCAGAATTATCCCTGCCCTACAGGATGTCTCTCTTCTAATTCTTTGTCTTTTTTAATGTATTTCTTTTTGTAAGAAAGATTTACATTTATTTTTAAGGGTGTGTGTGTGTGTGTGTGTGTGTGTATTATAGGTGCCTATGGAATCCAAACACAGGCATCAAATCCCTTGGATCTGGAGTTAAGGCAGTTATGACTCACCTGACATTCATGCAAGGAACTTAACTGAGAGTCTGTGCAAGAACAATAGACTCTTAACTACTGAGCCGTCTCCCCAGCCCTTTGGCTTATACTTTTAATTGGCTTTCAGAGAAGTGGATTTCCATGTGGCTTTTTCAGAGCCATTTTGTTTAGTTAACTCTACCCACGGTTCCCTCTTCCATCCAACCCCCCCCCCCCCCCATTGTTACTTGACCCTTCCTCCTCACTGTCTGCTACTTTCAAATCACCTTGATTCTATTATCTTCTCTCCCTTCCGGCATTCCCCCACCCCAGTGGACCCTTTCTGGTTTCCTGGATGCAATGGGTACTCTAAGTTAAATGCACAAATCTCGAAGTTTAACTAGGATCCTTATATGAGATAGAACATATGGCACTTTGCTTCTGAGCCTGGATTACCTCACTCAGTATATTTTGTTTTCCAATTTCATTTATTTAATTTCAAATTTATGCAGTTCATTTTTCTTTATAGCTGAATAAAATCCCATCATGAATATGAACCATATTGTCATCACCAGTCACTAGTTGATGGACAACTGGGATGATCCCTTCTTGGTGTTGTGAATCGAGTAGTAATGACCATGAATGAGCAAATATCTTACGGTAGGATATGGAGGCCTTTGGGTATACGACCAGGAGCAATGTTGAATGAAAATGGTCTCCATGGGTTCAGATATTTGAATTTGTGCTCCCAGTTGATGGAACTGTTGGGAAGGGGACTCTTGGGGTGACTTCAAGGTTTTAAAAGTCCTCCTATTCCCAGTTATCTGTCTGTGTCTTGTGTTGTGGATCAAGAATAGACTCTCAGCTACTGCTCCATCGCCATACCTGTCTATTTGCTGCTGCACTGCCCACCATGATGGGCACAGACTCTAACCCTCTGAAACTATAAGCCCCCAAGTTAAATACTTTCTTTTATAAGTTGTCTTGATCGTGGTATCTTATTACAACATTTGAAAAGTAACTGAGACAGGTGGCATAGTTGGTTCATATGGGAAGTTCTATATTGAGATTTGTATTTAGGAACCTCCACACTGATTTCCATAGAGGCTGCACCAGTTTACACTCCCACCAAGGGTGAATCAGAGTTGTTCTTTGCCCACATCCTCAGGAGCATTTGTTGTCTTTTTATTTCTTGATGATAGTTTGTGTAAGATAGAAAACTGAAAGTAGTTTTAATTCACATTCCCCTGATGGCGATGAATATTGAACACTTTTTTCAGTGTTTGCTAGCCATTAGAATTTCTTCTTCCAAGAACTCTCTATTTTGTTCAATAACCCATTTTTAATTGGGTTCATTTTTTTTCTTCATGCTGTATTTTTTAGTTCTATCTACATTCTAAAAGTTAATCCTCTATTTGGTGTTAAAGCTGATAAAGGCTTTCTCCCATGCTGGAGGGTATCTCTTTACTAGGCTTACTGTTTCCTTTGCTGTACAGAGTTTTGGTTTCTAGGGTCTCAGATGGCCTCAAGAAACCCAAGTTTCTACCTAGGGTGTCCTAACTTACTCCTATGTCTTGAAGCGTACCCCATACTGTTTATCCTAGCCATTTCAGAGTTTAAAGCTTGACCTTTAGGCCTTTAATTCCTTTGAAGTTGATTGTTGTCCAGGCAACAGAGAACAATCTAAGCTTGCTCTTTTGCATGCAGACATCCAGTTTTCCCAGTACCATTTGTTTAATATGTTACCTCCCTCTATGTGGTTTTTGCATCTTTCACAAAAATCAGATGACAATAATTTCGTGGAATTCAATATGGTTCTTCTATTCTGCTCCATTGATTTACATTTCTTCTTTTGTGCCAGTACCATGCTGCTCTTATGACTATAGCTCTGTAATATAACTTTAGATTGAATATGGTAATGCTTCCAGCATTATGTCCTTTGCTCAGGATTTCCTTGACTATACAGGGTCTTTTGTACTTCCATATAAACTTTAAGATTATTTCCTGTGTTTCTGTAAAGAACAGCATGGGACTTTTCACTGGGATTATATTAAGTATGTAAATTGGCTCAATAATCCTGAGTTAGGTCCCTAATATGAATAATTAACTATTTCATCTATTTCATTAGCATGGCTCAGGTGCTCTCACCTTCCAGAGGTAGCTTCTTGCTCAGAAGATTGACATGGCCCTAAATAAAGTGTTAGGACTACACCTAGGACAGAGATTCTATTCTCTTGACAAGAAGGAATTTTTTCTCAACTGGATTTCATGGCTACTTTAGCATTCCACAGTCTTAAAAACCCACAATCTCTTAGGAACCCAACTAAGTGGAACATAAATTTTCAAAGTACATCCTTATGATTTTCTAAATTTCCTTGTTATCTGTTGTGATGTCTCCTATTCGTCTCTAATCTTGTTAATTTGTGCTATCTCCCTCTCTTCTGGTTAACTATCTTTTCAAAAAGCAAATTCTTTATTGATTTTTGTATTAGTTTTTGTTGGCTTCCATTTCATTTACCTCTGCTTTGGTTTTGATTATTCCTTCCAATCCACTGCTTTTGGATTTTATTTGGGTTTGTTTCTCCTAAATCTTGGGCGACATTGTTAAATTATTTGTTTGTGGTCTTTCTTATTATTTAGTGTAGGCGCTGAGAGATATAACCTTGTCTCTTGAGACTGCCTTCATTGTTTCCAAGAGGTTTGTGCATGTTTAATTCTAGGAATTGTTTTTATTTCCTTCTTGATTTCTTCAATAAGACATTCTTCATTCAATAGAGTTTTGTTTGTTCTCAATGACTTTGCTTATGTTGTGGCTTTTTTTTTTCCTGTGAACCCAAGCTTCATTCTATTGTGGTCAGGAAGAATACATGCAGTAATTTTAGTTTTCCTAAATTTGTTGAGGTTTGCTTTGTGTTCTAGTATGTGGTCTATTTTAGAGACACTTTCATGGGAGATTGAAAAGAATGCGCATTCTGTAATTTTAGAGTGGAATATTTTGCAGATGCTTCCCAGGGCCTTTTGGTTAATAATACCATTTCATTATGATATTTCTCCTTTTTTGTTTGTTTGGTTGGTTGGTTGGTTGGTTTGGTTGTTTGTTTGTTTGTTTGTTTGTTTTGTCTAGATAGCATGCCCATTGTGAAAAGTGGAGTATTAAAATCATTCACAATTACTGTATTGGAGTTAATCTGTGGCTTACTCTCTATTAGTATTTGTTTTTATGTAATTGGATGCTTCTGAGTTTGATATGTGTGTGTTGAGAATTGTATGTTTTCTTGGAGAGTCGTTAACAATGGAAGAAACAGAAACTCTATCTCATGAGACACTGCAGTATAATGAACATAGAGTCAGAAGAACTAGACGTTCTTTGTCAGTTATTGGCAAGGCAACCACACACTGACTTTTCCAGCAAAGTCTTATTTGTGCCATTGATCTAGCATACTAAATGACACGCGAATTTACTCTCAAAACTATCCACACTGAAGATCAAATTATAGGGTTCCTCTGTAATATCTAACCTTAAAATTCTATTTTAGGTTTGTCAACCCCAGTTTCCTCAATTATAGATTTGAGGACAAAACTATGAGAATATACATCGAGTTTCTTAAGCATCCTATATATGTTAGGCATTGCTATCATTGTATTATCAGAAATGTTGAGTCAGTAAAGTATCAACTATTAAAGTATTCTTTCTTTTCAAAAAGCCTTGCTCCCTTTTACTTCTTTCATCCACTCAACCGATGTTTGATGGACTGTAGTTGTGTGTCAGAGATTGTGCTTAGCATGGGAGACAAAGATGAATAAGACAAAATACCGAGCACATTCACACACAGCTCACGCTAATTCTTCTCTGAAAAGTGAATCCCATTTGAAAAGGCTGAAAGACCAGTTCTGTTTTGATGTGTAACTGGAGGATGACTAAGATGCAGAAAACCAGCGTTCACAGATCATCACGCAACTCAGTTTGGTTGGAGGTTAAAGCTCCCACAGCCTAGTTTATACCCAGACTGGCCATTTCATTGTTTTGTTTTTACAGGATTAGTAGCAACTCTTGAGGAGTCCTTGATTTTACCTCAGATCTCTCCTAGTCCTTCCTGGCCCCTAGGCACGATTGCCCTTAAAGGCAAAACAAAAAAAGTAAGCCTAATCCTTGCAATTGCACAGTGCTGGTCAGCCGTGTTTGTACAGGTCCCACAAACCAATCTTCAAGATGTCACTTTAAAGCCTAATGGCCCCATCGTCGGAACTTTATACAAGCTGCCACAGTCCACAGATCTCAAAACAATACAACATTCTCAACGGAGAGACAGGGGAGGGACATTGACGGGAACCAGAGGGAAAGAGAAAAGCCTCTTACCATCAAATGTCCAAACAAATCACAATAGAGCAGAGTTTTGGCAAAGGGTTTCACAAGGGTACATTTTCAGAGTGAGCATAAATATTCTTTTCTCTGGTGTGTTTTCTTTGTCCATCAAAACAGCAGCTCCTCTTGACATTACAATATTGCTTTTCAACAAATCCACAGGAAACAAAAATAAGAATCTGCTAATATTAGGTTCATACATACAAATGTGAACACCAATCTTTAGTGAGAAAAGACCAAAGAGGAAGACTTCCACACCCCTCCAGGGACCAAGCCCTGTTTAACTGCACCTATTCTATGGAAGCTGGAAAGGACCTGGACAAACCTCAGGCAAACGCCTGCTCCCGTGCCCTTCAACAGCAATCAGAAAGCTCCAAGTGCCCTCTTTTGGTCAGCAGAGAGAACTGCACGCTCCTTCTATTGTAGGCGGAGTCCTCTGGAAAAAGAATGTGTTTACAACAAAGCCCTTTACTTAGGAGCAAACCACAATGATGACTAGACAAATGGAAGTTGCCTCCAGTCAAAGCACTTCTGCTTTCTGAAATCCTCATTAAATGAATTTCATTATACATCTCTCAAGCCCGGTTGGCAACAAGGCTCATTCTTAACCCTCCCAAGCAGAACGCTAGATTTTAATAGCAATTCGTCTGAAAGCACACGAAGTTCTGTCTTAGAAGCTGCCTCCAAGGGCAGGTTGTAGCCACTAGTTATTGTTCTCTCCTCTCTGCGTTTAGCATGGACTTCATTCCTTCCTGTGCTGTGGTTAGCTATTCCCGAACTCCTTGTTCAGTCCTGTGTACTGTCTTTGCAACCTCAGAGCCCACCACAGGGCTTTATTTGGGTATAGGGTTCCATAGCGACTGAAAGAACACGAGATGCCAAAGAAGTCATTTGAAACGTGTGTCCTCTTGTATCATCTTAGGAATGTTTGTCTCCTTTCTATCTATTTTGTTCCCATTCACTGGAAGCTTTTCAGGCTTCCTTGGTAGGACCTCTCGACTTTAAGAATGGCAAGAAGAATCAGATAGGGTAACACATGTTTTTCAAAGTCAAAGACAAAGCTGAAAACCCCTTTTGCTGCATCTTAGGTATCTGTTGCTATGATAAACACAAAGACCAGAGGCAACTTGGAGAGGAAAGAGTTTATTTCCTAGTACATTTTATACTCTATCTTGGAGGGAAGTCAGAGCAGGAACACGGGCGGGCACTAAAGCATGCTTCCTGCTGCTTACTGGCCTACACTCCACGGCTTGCTCAGCATGTATTTTATACAAACTGGGACCACAGTGGTCTGGGACCTCCCACATTAATCCTTGATCAAGAAAATGCTCCACAGCTATCTAGGACTCTGTTGTCTGCTTTTGGACCCTTTCCTCCTACAGGCCACCTTGTCTAGCCTTAATAGAAGAGGGGGTGCCTAGTCTCACTGTACTTGGTTATGTCATATATGCTTGATATCCATAGGAGGGCTGCCCTTTTCTGAAGAGAAATGGAAGAGGAGTAGGTTGGGGTGGGGGAGACCTGGAAGGAGAGAAGGGAGGAGAAACTGAGGTCAAGGTGTATAATTAATTAATTAAAAGAAATGTAAACTTTGGGGGGAAATTAATAAATGATCTCATGAATCTGCCTAGAGAGAGAGAGAGATCCACAAACTTGTCCACAGACCACCCTGATGGTGGCATTTTTCTCAACTGAGATTCCTCTTCCCAGAACAACTTGTGACAAGTTGACAAAAGCCAACTAGGATAGCTAGGTTTCTTCCTTAAGGAATAAATAATTAGCAGAAGAAACATAGTTGTGACTCTCAACCTTCTACCTCATCAAGAGCTATGCAGTGGTTTCTGTTCAGGTAAAAAAATTCAAAAACCACTAAGACAAAACTAAATCTTAAATTGTCGGGTATTTGCTGCCTTCAAGAGGCAGGCTTGAGCCATTTTAAAATATCTTGAGCAGTATGCCTAAATTAAATATTTTGATGCCTGGCTATCATTTTCACTCTTCCGGGTAATACAGCTGCTGATGTGCTGAAAACTTTCAGTAACATTTCTTGAGTATGACACATTCTTCAGACATTATGTCGTGTCTCTACTGAGAGTTTCTGAAATCATAAAGAGCAAAGGGGAGCACACCACAGCCCATAGGGATATCCAAATAACCATATTAAGTTTTATTGGTGATTCCTGATAGAGGGTCGAAGATTTACTGGGTGTGATTGGATCTGATAGTGTCACTCTCTGCCATGAGTAGGCACTTACAGAACACGTGTTAAATCTAGGACACCTTACTTACCTCTGGACTAGAGAGAAGACTAGTAAAGCAATTGGCAGAAATAAAAAATATGGACATCGTGTTTGCTACTTTTCTCATCACTGTGGGCAAGTCGCTGACAGGAATTACTTATGAGAGAAAAAACTTGTTTTCACCTCACAGTTCCAAGGGATTTCAGTTTGTCATGCTGAGAGGAGAGAGTATGGTGGAGCAGTTCAGTCTGCATGGGTGGGAGGCCAAGGCAGTGTTTCTCACAGAAGGCAGAGAAAGATAGTTCCAAACCAAGCCAGAGCTAAACTTTCAAATGCATGTCCAGCACCTACTTTTTAAAGGTTCCCCAGCCTGCCAAAGCAGTGCCACCAACTAGAGTATTCAAACACATGAGCCTGTACAGGAAATTTTACATTAAAACCATCACTTTTGCATCAGCCTTCATGGGACCAGGTCCATCCCATGGTGCAAAATACATCTCATGCAACTTCAAGAGCCCTCATAGTTTTAATGTCCCTAGTAATGTTTTTTTGTTTTGTTTTGTTTTGTTTTTTTGGTTTGGTTTGGTTTTGGTTTTTTGGAGGGGGAGGTTTGGTTTTATTCGAGACAGGGTTTCTCTGTGTAGCCCTGGCTGTCCTGGAACTCACTCTGTAGACCAGGCTGGCCTCGAACTCAGAAATCCACCTGCCTCTGCCTCCTGAGTGCTGGGATTAAAGGGGTGTGCCACCACTGCCCAGCTTAAATCCTAACCTAATATGTTATCATTTTCAATTGGTGTTTGAGGCCCTAGTAATGTTAAAAGATAGTTTTTAATCACTACTGTTCTGTAGTACAGCTTGAAGTCAGGGAGGCTGATTCCCCCCAGAAGTCCTTTTATTGTTGAGAATAGTTTTTGCTATCCTGGGTTTTTTGTTATTCCATATGAATTTGAGAATTGCTCTTTCTAAGTCTATGAAGAATTGAGATGGGATTTTGATGGGAATTGCATTGAATCTGTAGATTGCTTTCGGCAGGATGGCCATTTTAAATATATTAATCCTGCCAATCCATGAGCATGGGAGATCTTTCCATCTTCTGAGGTCTTCTTCGATTTCTTTCTTCAGGGACTTGAAGTTCTTGTCATACAGATCTTTCACTTGTTTGGTTAGAGTCACACCAAGATATTTTATATTGTTTGTGACAATTGTGAAGGGTGTTATTTCCTTAATTTCTTTCTCAGTCTGTTTATCCTTCGAGTATAGGAAGGCTACTGATTTGTTTGAGTTAATTTTGTATCCAGCCACTTTGCTGAAGTTGTTTATCAGCTGTAGCAGATCTCTGGTGGAGTTTTTCGGGTCACTTAAGTATACCATCATATCATCTGCAAATAGTGATATTTTGATTTCTTCCTTTCCAATTTGTATCCCTTTGACCTCCATTTGTTGTCTGATTGCTTTAGCTAGAACTTCAAGTACTATATTGAATAGATAGGGAGAGAGAAGGTAGCCTTGCCTAGCCCCTGATTTTAGTGGGATTGCTTCGAGTTTCTCTCCATTTAGTTTGATGTTGTCTGGTTTGCTGTATATTGCTTTTACTATGTTTAGGTATGCTCCTTGAATTCCTGATCTTTCCAAGATTTTTATCATGAATGAATGCTGAACTTTGTCAAATGTTTTTTCAGCATCTAACAAAATGACCATGTGGTTTTTTTCTTTGAGTTTGTTTATGTAATGGATTACTTTGATGGATTTCCAGGTATTGAACCATCCCTGCATCCCTGGGATAAAGCCTACTTGATCATGGTGTATGATTTGGTTTGTAAGAATTTTATTGAGTATTTTTGCATCGATATTCATAAGGGAAATTGGTCTGAAGTTTTCTTTTATTGTTGGGTCTTTGTGGGGCTTTGGTGTCAGTGTAAGTGTGGCCTCATAGAACTAGTTGGGTAGTGTTCCTTACATTTCTATTTTGTGGAATAGACTGAAGAGTATTGGTACTAGGTCTTCTTTGAAGATCTGATAGAATTCTGCACTGAACCCATCTGGTCCTGGGCTTTTTTTGGTTGGGAGACTTTTAATGACTGCTTCTATTTCTTTAGGGGTTATGGGATGGTTTAGATGGTTTATCTGATCCTGATTTAACTTTGGTAATTGGTATGTGCTTGTCCATTTCCTCCAGAATTTGCACACTGTCTCTGTGCCCTCTGGTTAGTCTGGTTAAGGGTTTATCTATCTTGTTGATTTTCTCAAAGAACCAGCTCCTTGTTTTGTTGATTCTTTGTATAGATCTTTTAGTTTCCACTTTGTTGATTTCAGCCCTTAATTTGATTATTTCCTGCCTTCTACTCCTCCTGGGTGTATTAGCTTCTTTTTGTTCTAGAACTTTCAGGTGTGCTGTTAAGCTGTTAGTATATGCTCTCTCCAGTTTCCTTTTGGAGGCATTCAGAGCAATGAGTTTTCCTCTTAACACTGCTTTCATGGTATTGGTACAGTGACAGGCAGGTAGATCAATGGAATAGAATCGAAGACCCAGAAATGAACCCACACAGCTATGGTCACTTGATCTTTGACAAAGGAGCTAAAACCATCCAGTGGAAAAAAAACAGCATCTTCAACAAATGGTGCTGGTTCAACTGGCAATCTACATGTAGGAAGATTGTGAGTTGATCCATTCCTACCTCCCTGTACAAAGCTCAAGTCCAAGTGGATCAAGGATCTCCACATAAAACCAGATACACTGAATCTAATAGAAGAGAAAGTGGGGGAACGTCTTGAACACATGGGCACAGGAGAAAAGTTCCTGAACAGGACACCAATGGCTTGTGCTCTAAGATCAAGAATCGACAGATGGGACCTCATAAAATTACAAAGCTTCGGTAAGGCAAAGGACACTGTAAATAGGACAAACCAGCAACCTACGGATTGGGAAAAGATCTTTACCAATCCTACATCCGATTGAGGGCTAATATCCAATGTATACAAAGAACTCAAGAAGCTAGACTCCAGAGATCCAAATAACCCTATCAAAAAATGGGGAAGAGAGCTAAACAGAGAATTCTCAACTAAGGAAACTCAAATGGCCGAGAAGCACCTAAAGAAATGTTCAACATCCTTAGTCATCAGGGAAATGCAAATCAATACAACCCTGAGATTTCACCTAACACCAGTCAGAATGGCTAAAATCAAAAACTCAGGTGACAGAAGATGTTGGCGAGGATGTGGAGAAAGAGGAACACTCCTCCATTGCTGGTGGTTATGCAAGTTGATACAACCTCTCTGGAAATCAGTTTGGCGGACCCTCAGAAAAATGAACATAATACTACCTGAGGATCCAGCTATACCACTCCTGGGCATATACCCAGAAGATGCTCCAACATGTAATAAAGACACATGTTCCACTATGTTCATAGCAGCCATATTTATAATAGCCAGAAACTGGAAACAACCCAGATGTCCCTCAACAGAGGAATGGATACAGAAAATGTGGTACATTTACACAATGGAATACTACTCAGCTATTAAAATCAATGACTTCATGAAATTTGCAGACAAGTGGATGGATCTTGAAAATATCATCCTGAGTGAGGTAACGCAGTCGCAAAAGAATGCACATGGTATGTACTCACTGATAAGTGGTTATTAGCCCAAAAGTTCGAAATACCCAAGAGTCATTTCACAGCAACCATAGGGCTGAGTGTGAGGTCCCAGATGGAGGACTTGGAGAAGGGACTGAAGGAGCTGAGGGAGTTTACATCCCCAGGGAGGCAGCAACAGTGGCAACTGGCCTGATCCTCCTGATACTCCTGGAGACTGATCCACCAACCAAAGAATACACATGGAGGGACCCATGGTGCTGGCCACATATGCGGCAGAGGAGGGTCTTGTTAGCCATCAGGGGGAGGAGAAGCCCTTGGGCCTGAAGGTGTTAGATCCCCCAGTGTAGGAGAATGCCAAGGAGGGAAAGTGAAAGTGGATGGGTGGGTGGGTAGGGGAATACCCCCATAGAGTAAGGGGACAGGGGAGGGAATAGGGAGGTTCCAAAGGGGAGATCTGGAAAGGGGAAAACATTTGAAATGTAAATAAAGTAGGAAAAATTTTTAAAAAAATAAAATTTAAAAAAATAAAAAATAAAATCTTCTATCATCATCATGAAAAAAAAAGATAGTTTTTACTGAGACTTGAGACAAACTCTTAACCCAGAGCTCCTATAAAATAGTAGGTAAGTAAAGTCTCTCATGCTTCCAATATGCAATGTTTTTAGAAAAGAGTAAAATCAGAGGATAAAAAGGAAATATCAGAGCAAAATAAGACCAGAATTCAGCAGTGCAAACATTGAACCCTCCATCTTCCTGTCTAGCACCTTAAGCCTATGGTGCCATGTGGATCACACCAGGAGGAGCCAGCCCTGTCTAAGGCTCTGCCATATGCAGCAAACATGGCCTCTCTCTTGAGCTGCTGCTTTTCTATGGAAGATGTTTCAGGTTCTATGTAGTCCCAAGAGTCTGAGGTTGCCACTGCAACTTAGTCTTCATCTTCACAGAGTCACACAGTACACCCTCAAAAGCTTCATAGGAAGAGTCTGACTCTGCTGTGTATTGCTTGGCTACACAAGAATTTCGTTTTATCCCCTGGCTTATGCTCCACGAACCCACATTAGCATTCAGCAGAGACTGCAATGTCAGTACTGTGTGAACAGCACCACACTTTTCCTACCAGCTCAAGATGTAGCTGGGCCTCCTTGGACATGACATCAATGTTTTCTGGGTGGTTAGCTCCCCAGGCATCCCTGTTGGATCAGGAAGCCCATGATGCTTTTCGATCTTAGGCACACTCTTTTTTTAAAAAAAAAAAAATTAAGGAATTTGCATTTTTAAAACCTAGAGCCCTCCATGAGTGGGGTCTAGCCCTATAGGCATCTTTGCTCTTATCCCAGTGCCAAGTTCAGCATTTCTCTGAAATGGCACATCTACCTTGACTGTTGCTTTCATGAATAAAAAATTCTTTCCTTAATAAAGTATACATTTGTCATATCTTTCTGCTTTAGTTTCTTCGTATAAATCTAGCTAAAAGTTGTGAGTAATAACCATTCTACAGCCTGAAATTTCCTGTTTCAAATAAATTAGCCTGTAACTTTTGAATTCAACCTTACTCTGATTTTCAGAATGTGAGAAACAGGCAGCCACATTATTTTTTACCATAACATAACATGAATGGCTTCTAATCCAATTCCTATGCTCCCGTTTGAAACTCATGATCCAATCTGGCCTTTCATCTGCATTCTGGTCTTCCAAATTTCCACCAGAATGACCCATTCACCTCTGCTCACAGTGTGCTGGAGCTGTTCTGACCAATGATATCTAAACTTCTCCATATTCTTTCTGGACACTGGCTTCAGAGGCCTGTGAGTCAACCACATGGTCAGATTGACCACAGCAACTACCCCACTTCTAATTAGTTGCTTTCTCTTGTCACTAGGCCTAACAAGATCAAGTTAAGGGAAGAAGGATTTGGGGGGGTGGAGAGGGGATAGTCATCTCAGGGCATTGGAGTCCATATGATAAGGGAAAGAGAGCATAGCACCTCCTGTCCAAGACAATAGGAGCTTGCCCCTGCTATCATTCCTCATGGTGACAGACTCAGAAGCATAAAGAACGAGATGGGAGCCAGCACTGGGTTATATCTTAAAAGTCCTCTCTGTAAAAACCAACCCTCTTCTGAAGTTTCTGTAGCAACTTATAATAATGCCAACCACTGGAGAATGAGTCTTTAAACACGTCAGCCTGTGGGAGACATTTCACATTCTAGCCACTGTAGTTCCTAAGCAGAGAGACTCAACTCATGGGACTGAGTCATTACCACCTACAGAGGGTAGATAAGACACAAACCCAATTTGAGACAGCCCAAAGTACATGTATAAAACTAAACCTATTTCAGTAAGATTTGAATGATACACTCATCTATTCACTCTCTGCAAAGATAAAAAAAACAAAATGAGTCTTCTGACTGATATTTACTAGAAGAAATAAGTTAATGGTATAAGTATTCCCGTTGCCCCTAGTCTAAAAAAGACTTTATAAAGATTTTAAGAGAGAAACATTGGTTTGACACAGGAACTTTGAAAGTAATCAAAACTAAAAGTCAGCAGAATAAACTTAGGAGTATATATATATATATATATATATATATTGATAAACTTTAAAAACATGCAAATTTTGCCTCTTCTTTAAAGTAACATTTTAAGATGATGACTAATTATACTGTGATATACTGATATTATCTAATGGGGCAAAAGTAATTACTCAAGGAAAAGTTTCAAATTCCATAATTGTATTTTTTTAAAGTGCCAAAAGATAAGAAACTCATTCATTAAAGGAGAATTCTCTTTACAATGATAACAAATTTCTGATTATAAACTTAGCTCTAAAGTACATTATTAAAAGTAAGTTTTGAATGTACAGTAGATTAAACTTTAATATCCATGGGTGTGTGCAGAAATACAGACTTGTGTGCGTAAATGTGTTTAGAGATGTACACAGACAGAAATAATGAGGCAGAGAAAGAGGTGACAGAGACAGAGACAGAAAGAGTATATAATTACAAAACACAGTTGCTTAGGGATACATTCAATCCAGGAGACAAACACTCTGATATAAATCTCTTCTGAGAAAACTGTGTTAGCCTTTCCCCTAAATGTGTATTCAATAAAGAAAATGTGTGATTAACCACAATATATTTATTAACAGTTCTAAGATCATTCCAGGTCTATGAATTTTCTTTCTGTGCCGAAGCACTTTGTACTTGATCGTCATTCATAACTGCTTAGGTAAGCAAAAGGAGAGCTTTGTGGAAAATAGGCCTAGTCCTTTGCTTAGCAGTAACTGTCATGGGGTTCCCTCTGTTGCTGGATCAGTCTTTTTCAAGAAAATAGAAGAAGCGAGGAAGGACACCTGTCCCAGGTAATAGCTGTCCTATCCACGCAGAGGTTGTGTTGAAATGGGGGCACTGTTCCAGCTGTAACTTAAGGCATTACCTAACCTACTGCTCACAACGATTGCACCAGTGAGCTCTGTGGTTCCCTCGGGGTTTGTTAGTGTTTGGATAGGTGGAGCAAAATGTGGGGAATTACAAAGCACCCAGTTATTCTAAAATACATTGAACGTTTTTAAATTTAAAATTACAATGTGATATCATATAGCCTTCTGAAACTCATTATAAATCGGAATATAGTGATGGCTTTAGCAACCACCATAACTTTAAAGTCACAGTGAGAGTAAGTGACTTTTAAAGAGGTCTTAAATGATAACGGGCTGCTAGCAAACAAGCAAGAAAACAAACAAACTGTGGTTTTATCGGTGAAAAATGTATAGGTATTGTTAAAATACAGTTTTTTCTTTATTCCTAATTGAAAGAATTTTTACATTTTAGTGAGAAATTAATGAAAATATAATTTTCTTTTCCATCCTCATATCTTAAAAATTCTGATATAGTTTTATGGTATAGATACAAAGGCCTTCCATAATATGAGCGACAATAATATGTAATCCTCTTTTAGGAATAAAAATGCGTCTGGGGTCATTGATGCTATGTACATAATCTTTACAGAGCTAAACTCATAAGGAAGGAAACAATACCTAATCTCATACATTTTAAGAGCACATGTGGCATTGTCAAGGTACAAAGTTCTTGTAGATCATATGACGTGGAAGGAAACTACTAGAGAATGAAGTGATAATGAAAGGGAAATGGATCAAATACATGTGCATGTTTTAATGGCATTCAGAAGGTCTAAGTTCGGTTGCTTATGAGGTTGTCTTTCCTGGCTATTGTTTCCATGGCTCTCTCTGGAATATCTACAAAGTCCACGTCTTGGCTCGAGGAAAGGATGGAGGACTAGGTTAGAGCTGGTAGGAAGCAGAATTAGGGGTAAGAGGAAAAGTAACCCAAGTGCCTGTCAGAAAACAAATGCTTCCCATTTCCCAAGTGTAAAGTCCTCAAGAAAACCTCCCAGAGAAATCACCATGCAAGTACAGTGAGTAGAAGATGGAGCCTAAAGCCCAACACTTATCTGAAGAGAGTTCAAATGTACAAGGCTTGCTGATGCTGTTGCCTTTTGTGGGCAAGATTAAAGGCTATGGTAGGAGCAACCTGTATTGCTAGAGTTTATGGACCAAAGGAAGCAAATGTTCCTTTGAGTCATAAAGAAAGGCGAGAAAAATAGCAGGACCTGTTTTTCCATTGAAGAGCCACTATGTGGCCAACCTTCAAGGGAAGTAGACTCAAAGAGAAAGGTGTGTCGGTAAGTCATCTCCTTGACAAGGGTATGATGCAGCAATGGTGGTATCTCAAAACAGCCCCCAAATATTTTACATCTCATCCAGAAGGTTACAAAGCATTTTAGTGACCACTGTTACTAAGGAAATCTTTTAACCATCCTCCTCCAATCTACCACTTAGCCCTGACTTAAGAAGGGAGCGGAAGAGAACGGATGACAAAGAAAGGAAAATAACTTCTCTCACCCAGTACAGATGTCTGCGGCTCAGGCAAGCTGGGAGTTATGGACAAAGATCAGAAGAGAATCTAAATTGAACAAAAGATTAAGTATTTGGTATTCCTGATATGGGCATGTGATCTGAAGGAGCACACTTCCTCTGCATTGTGCCCATTAACAGCAATATCCTATTTCCATTGATGCCTTCTGTGCCTTGAGTATATCAGACCACATGGGGTAAAGATTAGGAGCACTGGCCTAAGGTGTCAAAGAGACCTGACCTTTGGAAAGTAAACTTCCCTTAGAACCTCAGCTTCCTCCCTCATATGCATGAAGAGGGTAACAGCAGCATGGCTCAACCAGGTTGCCATGGAAATGTACACATGGTACCTGGGAAGCAGAGAAGATTCTCTTACTTAACTAAAACCTATTCAAAGCCTACTTAGTTCTTTTCCTAGGGCTGCTGAGACAAAGTCCCAACAACAATGTGCAATAGAGAAACTGAAATGTATTGCCTTGCATTTCTGGAGTTCAGAAATCTGAGCATTAGCTGTTGGCAGGACCATATTCCTCCGAGATAAGACATGAGAGGACCTGTTCCAGGCTTTCTATGAGCTCTGTATTGTCCATAAGCTATGGACAGCATTCCTCCAGTCTTAGTATGGTGTTCTCCCATGGTACCACTGTATCTTTACTAGCCTATCTACTTATAAAGACACTAATTCTATTGGACCCAGAGTCCTCTCTACTGCAGTGTACCCTACCCTACCCTACTCTACTGTTAGCTCATCACAGTGTACTACCTATTTAGCAAACCTACTTTCAGACAAAGCTACATTTTAAAGTACTGGGATTTCTGACCTTAATAAATGAATTTGAATGATACATAATTTAACCTATTATACCAAATTTATGCCAAACACCTCTGGAAACTGACAGAACAGAGTGAACAAACTGTGCTTAGGATATTTGGGGTCTAAGAGGGGAAATCACACAATAAATTGACAAATTATTTCATGCAAAGATAGAAGACCCTGAAGGAAATAAAATGATGGATTAAACCTGTGTTCCTCGTGGTCTCATGAACTCTCTTGGCTCCCAAAGAGCTTTTTGTTTGTTTGAGCATATATCAGTGTTCAACATTTTTAAATTGTAAACATTTTCAAATTCAAAAGTTGGTCATACATTTAATGACTCATTGAAAATACTAAGATTAGCATCTACACACACATATACTTACAAAAATATAAAACTGTTCTGTACATACTTATAACTCAAAACATCATTTTTAATAACAAGAGAGAATTCAGTTCCAGTGGTCATTTTACATCATGCCTAGGGGTTAGCAAATGGCTCAGTGGGTAAAAGAGCTTGCCTCTAAACCTGATGACCTGAGCTTATCCATGATACACACAAGATGGAGAAAACTGGTATCTATAAATCATGCTTCATTTGTGTATCCACTCACATTCACACACACACACACATACATACATACATCATACATACATACATACACATACAAATATAAACACATAATAAGTTAATGTAAAGTATGATAACTGAATAGACTGTGAATTGCATATGACATCTTCATATGTAATTTCCTTCTATAATGGAAAATCATGCTTAATCAAACCAATAGCAAACTAGCTAAGAACTACATATGAATTAGAAGATGATTTATTTTTCCTTGTCTCTAAATATCTATTTCTCAACTTAGACACACTTTAGAATGGCCTGAGAAACTTTAAAGATTTTTGAAGACTATGTATTATACCTCACTCCCTAAGATCAATGTTCAAACATGGGTTCTACTAACTAAGTGAGCTTCAGTGGTCATAAGGAGTCAAAACCCAAAGGATACAAATACGAAGCATTTGGCTCAAGCCAGACTTGAGGACTGTGCTCCTTCCATGAAGACAAGCTTGACAGTCATAGATTATACATTCAACCTTCCTCGCAATGTGCCCTGAGTCCTCAGCCTGACCTTGTTCCCTTCATTCAGACTAACATGAATATGAACAAGAATATGTACATTATATTAATCCCACCTCTACAGGAATGGCCAAGTGATTTCAATGTGAGAAAGAAAAGATCAACTCTTGCTACCTTGGGAGACGCCCAACATTCTGTCCTGCCAAAAGGTTTCAGCGTCAAATGACATTGTGCCCTACAAACCTGAATTACAGCGTGGCCTCACGTGTTAATATATTCAGAAGCTTCCTCTGACCTTAGAAGCCAAACATCCACAACAGTCATAAAATATGCATTGCCCTCTCCTCCTTGGGTTTCTAAGGCCGTGGTAACAAAGTATCAAATTAAAGAAAAGAACATCTGTTGATGAAAAGTTACAGTCGTAAGAAAATGTAAGATTTGGCTAAGTGGTGAAAAATGTCTTGGAAAATGCATCCGTAACGTGCTGTGGGTCACAAACTTACAGGTCTTTTCTACCTGTGCCCTGATTTGACTCTCATGATAATGTAAACAACCGTCATTCACATTTGCATTTTAATAAAGGAACTATAGACTGTGGGATATTGAGTCATCCAGTGTTGGTTAGTGGTACAGCTAAACGTAGGTCTTTTCAGGAAATCCTCAGCCCTTGCTATTGCCTTTAGCTGTCAGTAGGGATGTGTCAGTGTTTCTTAAGGCTTCCAGACCAAAAAAACACAACATGTGCTTTTACATTTTACCTGCACATTACATCAATTATAAGCCAGAAAAGTTTATTTTGTTCGCTGCAATAGTATTTTGTCACCAAAGATGATTGGCAATCTCCTATTCTGTATTTTTCACTAACAACAGCTTAATTACATAGTAAAACCAACTTGAGGCAGATTTCTCAAGTTGGGGATAGACCTTGTAAGCTATTTTTGTTCTCAGGATTAACTCTATAACAAAGCAAATGTTAGAACTGAAAACACAGTCAGTGTACAAAGGCATTTGTTTCTTGGAGCCATTTCTGAGCCCAATGGACAAAAACGTGGCTAAATGAGCGAAAGAGTGGCTAACATTTCACCTGAGATTCTGGCCTGATAAAGAATGTACGGATAGCAGCCCACGGAAGAGGCAAGTCTTCGTCTCAAAGTGATGGATATGAATGAGACTCAGTCAATGACCCATTTCAAACATGTGTGGTTCTTTGCAATCAGTGAGAACAGTTGTGTTAGTCTCTGCTCCTGTTCTTGTGCAGAGACTAAAGGGGGAAAGCCTCCAGAGCGAGAAGATGGGAGGGACCCTGCTTTTTTATATCATTCCCCAAAGAGCAGTCCATCTTCAAAAAAATAAAGCACTTGAGGATGGACAGAATGGAGGACCAGGGGCAACCGAAAAGCAAAAGCTTCGAGGAGATGGGCAGGACTTTTATAGCAGACATGTTTATCTTATTGAAAGCAGAGTCTAATTGAATAAAAAGAGTTTTTAAAGTAGTGAGCCATTAATTAGGCAGCATGGAGTGAAGCACAGCATTGGATAATGTACGAGGCCGCTGGGAGCCTCAGCCAGCGCTTATCGATTCTGTCAAGGTGCCAGAAGAACCAGGAGCCCAATGCGCACCCCTTCTGGAAACTACCTGATTCATTTGGAAGTGGCTTCCCTACATAGCCTCTGTTCAAATCACCCTATAATTACCCTGGCACTGTGAGCTGCGAACTTGGCGGGCTGTGAGCGATATCAGATGTTTTTCTCATGCTTGCTGAACCTCTCTTAGACAAATTTTGCATTGTTTTTTGTGTCAGTTTTATCGTGGAACATCATGTTGCCATCTGGGAAGAAAAACAACACGGTAGAGAAGCAGCTGGCGAGGGGCGGTGGCCAAATAAACATTGGCAGGCGCCGGCCATTAGGTGAGATAAGAGGGATGGGCAGTGGCCAACACCACCGCTCCCTCACCACTGGAGCATCGGTCACTGTCCCCTTTTCGCTTATCTCCACTCAGATTCACAGCCATTTTTCATCCAGAAGCCCAGGATGTGTCAGGTGCAAGGTCTTCGTTTCTCTACCCTGGAAGTGCAAGATAGGAAGGCTCTCCGCCAGCTAGAGTTCTCTCCTGGGTCGGACAATGGCTTTCCAAAGCAAGAGGAATCAAGAGGACCACTGGCTGTGCCTTCAGTAGGACTTCTCCCGAAGAACAGAGAGTACCATACCTTAGTTTCAAACAATGCCGTGGCCCTTTTTGCATGGACACAGCTTTGTCAAAAAGTGTCAGCTGCTTTTACTTTGCTATGTCTCTTTACAATTACGCGGGGTAAACAAACTACTGTGCACTCAATCATTGGTAGCAGAGCAGACCGGAGAGGTTATACCAGCTTAGCAAGCCCCAGGCTTTCTTGTTTTGAAGAGCTTCCCTCATTATAACATTTCTTTTAAAATTGTATTTATTGCTAGTGTGTCCATGTGTATGAGTCTGTGTGTGGCTGTGTGTTTGTGTCTGCTTGCACCTATGTCTGTGTGTTTCTGTTTCTCTGTGTGTATTTGCATCTGTGTCTGTGTGTCTGTGTCTATATGTCAATGTCTGTGTGTTTCTCTGTTCATATGCCTCTGCGTATATGTGTATGTATGTCTACGTGTTTGCCTGTGTGCCTGTTTTTGTATCTGTGTTTCAATGTGTGCGTTTCTATATCTGCATGTTTCTCTGTGTGTGTATATATAGGTGTGTCTGTGTGTCTATGTGTGTTTAGGTGTTTGTATAAGTGTCTCTCTCTGTCTGTGTGTGTGTGTGTGTGTGTGTGTGTGTGTGTTTGTGTGTATTTGTCTCTGTCTGTCTGTCTATCACTGGAGACAAACCCAGGGCCTCATGAACCCATTCCATTACTGAGCCACATTTCCTGTCCTTTTCTTTCCCCTAACCTTTTCTTCATGAGGCAAGGTGTCTTCAGGATGATCAGGCTGGACCTCCTGGTGAAGCACCTCCATCTTCGGACAACAGCCCCTTGAGTAGCTGGGGTTGCAGGCCTGTGCCACCAGGCTCTAGGGCAAACTGATAGTGATTCTCTTATGATGCTCAAGTTTTGAAACTTTGTTTCACTGCAGTGCAGCACCGATCAATCTTTTAAATGTCATTTAAGTGAATTGAGGTTGCCACCTTGAGCAAATGTGTTAGAGACGCTAAGCCCCAAATATCAGGGACAGACCAAATTGGGGCCCATCAGAAAATCTTCCTAAAACTTCAGGGGAGCAAATTCTCTGGGGAAAAAAAAACTCTTACTACTAAATCAATTTTCATTCATACATTTATGATAAAAGAGGGTCAAGAAAAATGTTGAAGAATACCAGAGAGGAAAACATAATGAGAATTTCTTAAAAGTTTGTTTAGGTTCATCTCACTCTTACTCATTTAAAACATCAGTTATTCTGGATGTTTCCATTAAAACAAAAAACATAATTTGTGTGCAGCCACATTCTTTTGCCAATGTACTTTTTAAATATCTATCAGATAAGCAATGCTGCCACTCCCTGACTTAATCTCTAATGGCTTTGAGCAAATCTCTTGTTCTGCCGCTAGAACAGAACAAGTTAGAAGTTGGGAGCACATACACTCTTTTAGTTCTTAATACTGAACCTCTAAATTAAATAACACTTTGGCCTGTAGACCAGTTGTGATTAAACTTTCTAAGTAACTTTGTCCTCACACAGCAGGGAAATATTTTATAAAAGAAATCACTCGTTGGCACACAGAAGCTGCAAATGTTCCCTCTTCCCTGCCTGAGAATTTGCTGTGTATAGAAATACCACAGAGGCCCTGCTGTGAGGCAGAGAATGTGAGTCTTGGCCTCATTCCACCTGTGAAGAGACTGAAGTCTAGGACTGGTAGATAATTTGTCCAAGGCTCAGCAGCTCAGACGCTCAGAGCGTGACTCTGTGGCCTGTGGCTTGCAGCCCAGTGCTGTGAAGCCAGGTGTTCAACAACTCTCCCCCAGTGGCAGCCTGTAACCACATGATCCTGAAATCAGCAAGCACCAGCAGACTTCCTGGAAAAGCCTGGAAGTAAATGAGGGCTGCAAGGACAAGTAAACCCAGTAAAGGTAGATTCTTTTACAAAACCACGACAAACTGATCAACACAACTGAGGAGAACCTGCCGCACACCCAGGAGGGGGGACTCAGAGGGAGCACCATAATTTTGCAGAAGGCCTTTGGGAGAAAAGATTAAAATCAAACTTAAAATGCTGGCCGAGGTGGTGAGAATGAATTTGTAAACGATGGATGTTCCTATTGGCCGGCTTCCAGGGAAACTACAGGCAGGAAGCATCCTCCCTGAGCTGAACAAGTCAATGCCTTCCTGTGGATGGTAATGGCCTCACCTCAGTGGAGCTCAGATGACAAAATACAACAAGGTGACAGGGGTAATATAAAGGTCCTATGGTAAATTAGAATCTACTATCACAGGGACTTTTTTTTTTTTAATCTTCAAAGAAAGGATTGTCACTTAACAGGGTCAATGTGTAGGGAAGCACATCCCCTAGCCACTGAGGTCCCCAAAACAGCTTCATCTGAAAGGTATTGAGATCACATTTCTGTGACAGGGACAGATTGGTCAGATTGAGAAAAAGATCCCAACCAGGTCCCAGTAAGAAAGGAAATCTCAAAAGGATCCAATCATAAGTCATAAGAAAACACCTGGAACTGAATAATAAATAAACAATAGAATTTATTTTTCACAGATCTCTAGACATTATAAATCCAAGATCTAGACACTAGCAGGTTCAATATCCGGTGAGGGCAGATGTCTCCCTCCAAGACAGCATCTCAAATGCTGTGTCCTTTAAATAAAGGAAGAATATTGTAACCACACAGGCAAAGGGAATGCAAAGGTTAAAAAAAACAAAGAGGTTTAAGTGCTTTCCCCTAGTCCTAGCTACAAAGTCAGCATGGGGAACTGTGAAGGCTGTGGGATCCATCTAAATAGGAAAGGAAATTCGTTCTGAGCTCTAATTGGAACACCGAGATGCAATCCCAAGCACCTTAGATTCTCAAAGTGGAAGCTTAAAGTTTTGGGGTGAAAGTTTGACAGGAAACAATCTCTCTCTCTCTCTCTCTTTCTCTCTCTCTCTCTCTCTCTCTCTCTCTCTCTCTCTCTCACACACACACACACACACACACACACACACACACACACACACACAATGAACTTGAGACATGGAATAGGAATGGAATGTCCAAGTCTATGGCCCAGTGTGCGTTAGAAGTTCAGTACACATTTGATGGATAAACAGATATGGGTCATCCTTCTAAGAGTCTATAAATTGTAATAGCGACAGAACTATCTTTAAAGGAGTTGAGGGTGTAATTTAATTGGTAAAGCATTTTTAAAAATGGAATGGGGAAAGTTGGTATATTCTTGTTAGAAAATTCAACAACAAAAATCTGAATTCTTGTGTCTAGGAATCATACCTAACCCTCAAGAATGAAGATGGAAATTTAATATTCATGCATATAATATATACACACACACACAATATTTGTGCCTGTATCTGTATTAATACACAATACCCTCCGGCCACACTTATCACTTGTCCTCTCTCATCTCCAACTTACCCCTAACATCCTCCCCCACTCCTGCCAACTCTCCCACTTTTCTGCCTTGCTGTTTTGTCTTTGGTTTTTGTGTTGTGACCTGCTATGGGTGGCTCACGTGGCCATGCATGTGAAGCTTTCCAGTGGAGCATGAAGACAATGACTTTCCCCATAGCAACTCTCTGCTTCCTCTACCTCTGCCGAGCAAGACTCCTTGAGTCCCTCCTCCATGTATGAGTGAATGTTTGCTAGCTCAGTCCTATGCAAGCCCTATGTAGGCAACTGCCAAGCCTCTAAGAAATGTTTCCTAAGTCTCCTCCCAATTGTCCAGGTCTCACATTCTTCTCATCCCTTCTTCCACAATGTTCCCTGAGACTTAACAAAGCTGAAGTAGATGCCCAGCCTGAGGCTTACCACTCAATAGTCATTTGGTCTCAGCACCTTGACCAGCCAGGAATCTCTGCCTTGATCATTCTTTGCTGCACAGCAAATCTTTTTGATTGAGGCAAAGAACTGACCTAGCCTGTAAATATAAACACAAATATTCAGAACACAATTTGAGAATATGTCCGCCTAGCAAAACAGGTAGTAGACTTCCTCTAACCTCCCCAGTCATGAGCCTTCCCATGTCCACCAGACAAGCATGAACTCTGTCCTGTGGAGCAGCCCTCAGATACAACCAGAAATCACTTGGTTGCTCCTATAACAGTCATGCCCCTGTTGAAGTGGTGAGAACCTCTTAGCTGGCAAGTTTGTATTATAACATACAAGGTCCAAAGCCAGAAAAGACCTTTGGTGATTCTTCCATCATTACCACCCAGCCTCCTGCATAACAACTTACAGTAGGCAAGCTGCTTCCAGCTCAGTTCCAGCATGAAACTGAAGTATGTAGTATCTTCAGTAATAGGGCCTTACCACCTAGTTCTGGTAGGTATCTGTGGGCATTGGCTTTAACCTGTATAGTATGGGGACCCCTGGGTCCTTCCTAGCCAATAACTCCTAGGAAAGTATCTCATATTTGGCAGTGGGATTTTCATTTAAAAACCTGTAGTTTCAAGCTTAACATTGTATACCCATGCAAGGTACTTACATTCAAAATCTTTTGCTGCCGTGGTTTGGTTTGGTTTGGTTTGGTTTGGTTTGGTTTGGTTTGGTTTTTGAAACAGTACCTCACTATGTAACCTGGCTTGCCTGGAATTCACAGAGATCTACCTGCCTCTGCTTCCTAAGTGCTGGTATTTGATGTGTGTGCCACCACATCCAGTCAGTCTTTTTAAATTGTGTATTTGATTAGATTTTAAATTACTGAGTTTCCACATGACTTATTCACACATCTTCAGTGTGGGTGACCTTTCCTCTAATCCTTGTCTTCTCCCCATCCCTCAACCAAATCCATATTTAGACCTTGCTATCAGCTTTGGTTTTCTGAGTCTAATTTAACCCTTTCAAGAGAGGAATGCATTTAACACTCTTCTTTTCCTTTAGATTAAAAAATAAAGTTACTAAATAGAATTTGTTTGTTGTTTTCCCAGAATTACACTGAATATCAAAACTAAGGACTACTATATGTCCACACACACACACACACACACACACACACACACACACTAAAATGTGCCCTGCACAGCTAGCTTACTGAGAGATTGCTTTGGAACACATCTTACTACTGGCCACCACCTCCTCTTCCTGGATACTTTATGAAAAGAACAGAGAGGACAGCAAGGAGGGTAACCTGCAAAAGAGATGCCATCCCTTGAGCAGGCATAGAACTTGCTACTAAAATAAAATGGAGAGAGCTCTAAACGCATGAGTTCATTTTTTAAGTATAAGAGGTCACTACCTGACAGCAGGATGAACAGTTCCTTCTCCAGTGGATAATGTATCTATCCATCACATATTGCTACCTGACCCAGAAAAGAGCTGGAGCATGTGACAAGGCAAAACAGAGGTGGCAAGACAGCTAGGTGGCTCCATTATTTGACAGGTGATATTCCAGACTCAGTTGACACTTCTAAGTATATTCTAGGCTAGGCAGGCTGACCACTCAGAAGAACACTTCTGAATGAGAAAAATAAAGCCAGGTTTCTCAAATGAGGAAGTATGTAATGGGAAGGAAAGGATTTGGAAGGAATCCAGAAAAGCCTATCTAGGACTAAGACAAAAAATATATGCCTGCTACACAGAGGGCCCCAGGAGACCAAGAGGGAAGCTGGGCCTCACCATAGGCTGCTAAACAATATAGCATTTGCTCTTGCTACTGCATGATGGTAAACTGTCCAGAAGATTGGGGACAGAGAACTTGATGCTTTGTGGGAAAAGGGAGGGAAAGTCTTTTGAAAAAATATCAGACTGTTTTAATAACTGAAAGTCAGTAGGGCTTTCTACTGCCAAGTCAGCATACTATCAAGATACCTGCTAATCGCTATATAATTAGGTACTGTTACATCTAATCGTATCATAGTATATTGATGAATCATAACTGGGAGCCTATGCTAATGTGAATTGAAACTCTTCAATAAATATATTTGATTGTAGCTTTCACTACTTCCATGTTTATTTAGAATGAAGATGGACATTTAGTATTTTGCATTCTGCCCCTTTTTTCTCCTTGTCTGGATAATATTAAGATTATATATTCACAGTACTGATACCTCTTAAGACTCTCCATAGAGTTACTATGAAATAATCTGAAGATATGACTTGAGGTTTCTCAAAGGCTCCCCTACCTTGCCTTTGTAGTGACAGAACTGACATACACCAGGGACCTCTGTGTAGATAGACCACCAGAAATGACTGCAGAATCTTCAACAAGGAGCAGAGTAGATGTGGTGGAAATGTGACTACATTAAACATTCAAAGATGGGGCTTGGTATTCCGTGGCAATGGAACTCACGGAGAGACTTTATCCTAGTAGGAGATGATGTCACCAGTGGCTAGCCCATAGGCCATAATCATTTATCGCGTGTCCTAATCCACACCAATAATAGCACATATCAAATTCTATAAAGAACAGTCCTAGACAAAAAGTAAGGGGGAGGGTGCTAAATTAAAGTGAAGTGGGAGATCAGTAGGAAATGAACTCAGTGAGAGATGTCATTTCAAAAAGAAAATGGGTAAGACTAGTTGATAGGAAGAACATGTGTGTCCACATCATGTCCCAGCCTCTCAGGTGACATCCATGTCAAGATGTGCTACCAAATGCAATGACCAGCCTGCCTGCATCCTGCATGATGGTTAGTCTACCTTATCAAGAATGACAGACAAAGATGAGGTTGGCTGCTACAGTGTAGACTGGAACCAAAACAAAAAACAAAAAAAAAGTACTCAGTAAACACTTATTAATGTGGAACCAAATGGTGACATAAAGGGACTTCTCAGACTGTGACCTGCTCTGCAGAGCCTGTCAAGAAAAGGGATTCCATAGATTAGGCTGATAGGAATTTGAAAAGGATATTAATATAATACTTCAAACTTATTTCATTTTACCACTTTGGCTATGTTGAACTTCCAGACTAATTATGATCTGGAAGATTCTTAAGAGTATACTAAATAATAATGGCTGGAAATTGAGCACCGTATTTAAACTGAACGTTTCTATGTCTAAGTCAAAGAAACACAGGAATTCTAAGAATGCCAGGCTTTTCCATAGGAAAAGGAGGCACCTTTTGGGTATAGAATGCATAGTTCTAAAGCCCACACAATACCATAGCTAGTGTCACACTGAAGCTCCTCTACAGCATCCATGCTGCCAACCAAGGCAAACACTTAGGATTTTCTTTTTTTATTTTTATTTTGTATTCACACATGGTGAACTCTGGTTAATTTGACATGTTGTTCAAACTTTCATGTTTTCCCTAAATAAGTGAAATTGTAACATCAGAGCCGCAACAGCATGGTGCACAAGTCAAATGATTAAGCTTTCTCAAAATACGAGCTGAAGTTTCCCATACCCTGTGAGTCAGGTAAGACTAGCATGTTCTATTTCAGAATGCTTGTGCTGAGCAATTCCTATCCCACTTGTAAAGCCCTAAAGAGCTATTAGAAGCCTCAAAGTGAGGAATTGCACATTTTGAATGGTTTTAGTTTCTTGGGGATAAAAGATAGCTTCTACTCTGGGATGTAAACGGATGAAACTTAATTGCTTTCAAAACTAAATATTACCCATAGGGAACTCAAAAGTCATCTAAATTACAGTGCTTTCTGGGAAATGAACCAGGAACTGCATTGGGGTTCTACAGCTAGCTTGACTAGAGGTATCACACAAATACTAAGTCAATACTCTGCACTTTCACCCTAGAGGGTCTGGGAAATAAGCACAAACAAAATAGTCAAGAGCTTAAAATTTAGCTGTGGGAAATTTATTGCAGCTAAATAGAGAAGAAAACAGCTGATCCCTGGGGAAGCAAGTAAGCTGTAATGCAGGATGCAATTTGGAGCAGCGGTAAAGTAATTCCCCAGGACTGTGTGTTCGGCAGTCACTGTAAGGAGGGCAACGGGCCTCTCCACTCCAGCATCAGGGGAATTCAGGGATTCCCAGCACAAAGACCCATCAGTTGAAGGGCAAAATGACAGAGGATTCAGGGAGATGGGTTAGCTAATGGATGGGGGAATAAATTCTCCCAGAACAGTCCCTGTTCAGACCACTGGAAATGGAGTCACCCTTCGAATAATCTGTATGCCTGTTTCTTTTTTTCCATTTTCAATTTATAATAACAATAACGACCTAGACATAGGACATTTCCTGGGCCTTAATGACTGTCTGAGGTTAATGGCCCTCAACTACACCTCAGGCCATCAACCCCACCCAGTTGGTCATTAATCTCCAGGAAGTACCCTATTCCAGGGTCATTATTGCTTCCATATCAGCTATACCTTAAATGCTTTATGGATTGTGCAGACACAGATCTCTTGCCAATAGAGGTTAGAAAACCAGTTTAGAATTCCAAAATTACTCTCAGCAGTGTTTTATTCTAAACCAAATTTTGACCTGAGAAAGCAAGCAACTTTATTTTTGTTTGCCTATTTTTATTTTGTCAAGATAGAGTTCAACTCAGTGTTATAGTGTGTATGCCAAAGATCAATTAATATTGGAGGGAGAGGTGAGCTTTGAGGAGGAATCCTCTTTCTTCTGAGGAGGAACAAAATCTAGCCTTTGAGAAGACATTGTCTATGGAAACAGCTCCCTCCAATGATGTTTAGATGATATGGATTACATTTAAGGAACAGATTTTTTTTTTTTTTGAGTGCATCTAATTCTAAGACCTCTTTTTTTCTATTTTCATTAGAAATATTCCAATGTATACACAAATAGCATAATAAGCATTTGTTTTTTTAAAGAGAATTTCATGTAAGGAGGGACTAAAACAAGGATTAAATACAATTTCTAGAAGGGGTAGCAACCAAGTTTCTACCCCTACAACAAAAGGAAGCATAGTTTCTCAAGAAGCCTTGAGGATCTAGAAAGCCTGAGTATAAGCAAAGGAGGGAGGCAGGGGAACCATAGGAATCCCAACCTAGGGCAATTGGTCCATGCCCTGATTAAGCAAGGAAGCCATAGTTGGACATTGTAAATCTGTGCTAGTTAGTGTTTGCCAACTGAACACCAGTCACCTGGGAAGAGAAAACCTCAGCTGAAAAATTCCCTTCATCACATTGGTCTGTGGGCATGTCTGTGGAGCATTTTATTGATTTCTAATTTATCTGTGTGGTGTCATCTCTGGGCATGGGGGCCTTGGCTTCCCTCACAGATGAATCGTAAGCCAAATAAACCTTTTTATTGCCAAGTTAGATTTGGTTGGTATTTTATCACAGCAATGTAAAACAAACTAGGACAAGAACCTTAGAGATAGGTAGAAGCATGAGCCGGGCCCCAGCATTGGAGAAGTACAAGGTTATCAGACGTGCATGGAGATTCTGATAAAATCCTAATCAAAAGCAGAACTGTAATTTCCTTATCAACTCTTGAGTCCAGATCCTGAAACTGACAAATGTAAGACACCCACAGCACAAAATCAGAGAAGATGGGAAGGCTGCTACTGGAAAATCTGGGTGACTTATTTATCAAAAGAAGTATTTTTATCTATGTTGTATAGACTGAGTGTCCAAGACCAGGAATCTGGCCAGTTAATTCAGTTCCTAGTGAGAGCCCCGCTATAGACTTGATATGGTTTATTGTGCCTTCTAAGAATTCATATAGAAGTCTGATCCCAGTTTAGTAGTGTTAAGAGGTTGTGAGAACCTTAAGGAGTGGCATCTACTAGGAAGTCATTATGTCATTGGGGTTACTGCCTTCAGCAGATTATGAGACTAATCCTAGTCTCATAAAGTAAGTTCTTACAATTTTATTAGAAAGCAAAGACACCTCGAGAATGTGGCCACTACTGAACTTAGCTATTTTCTTCCCCTTTCTTTGAAATGTTATGATGAAGCCAAAGGAGACTTGGATAAAAGATTTTTTTAAATGATGGTGATCTTGGGCTTCTGGGTTCTAAAACTGTTACTTTCCTAAATAAACATTTTTTAAAATATAAGTTTCCAGATTCAAGTATTTTGTGATAGCATCAGAGACATGACTAAAAACATTTCCTAGTTTTCAGAGAGCTTTCCTTTTGATATATTCTTACTTGAAATATCACTCTGTTTTTAAAAAGAGCTTGTAATTAATATTGTCACTATGGAATTAATTTAGAAGGTCTTCAGAGAATTAAATATAAAGTTACCATATGAGTTACATATGCCACTCTAGGGAATCTAGTTAAAGGAGTCAAAGTTAGTTGTACCTATATTTACTGTACCACAGTTCACACCTGTATTTACTGTAGCACATGCACTATACCTGTAGTGTATGTATGTACATGTGTATACATGTATTTATGTATGTAGTAAGCCCACCCACCCAACAGATGAGCAAATGAAAGAAATGTGGTATATGTCATTCTGGGAATAAAAGTCCATGAAGGCATGTGAGCAGGGCGCATTAAAAGTATTTACCAGAACTGATAAGAAAAAAATTTTATAAATAAAAATTCATATCTATCACCCTGCAGAAAACTCAGCTTCAGATGGGTCAAGGGCTTCAACATAAGGCCAGATACCCTAATTCTTATAGAAACATAAATGGAGAATAGTCTTGAAATCATTGGCACAGAAAAAGACTTTTTGAACATAACACCATTAGCACAGGAACCAAGCAGCCACATATGGAGCAGAGAATGTCCTTGTTGGGCATCAGTGGGAGGAGAGGCCCTTGGTCTTTTGAAGGCTTGATGCCCCAGTGTAGGGGAATGCCAGGGCAGAGAGGCAGGAGTAGATGGGTGAGTGGAGGAGCACCCTCATAGAAGCAGAGGGAGGGGGATGGGATAGGGGGTTTCTGGGGGAAAACCTGGAAAGAGGATAACATTTGAAATGTAAATAAATAAAATATCCAATAAAAAAATAAATGGGACGTCATGAAACTGAAAAGCTTTTGTACAAAAGGGACACCATCGTTTGGGCAAAGCAGAAACCTACAGAATGTTGAAAGATTTAAGGAAAATATACATCTGGTGGAAGGATAGAATCCAGAATATATGTTTAAAAACTAGAAAAATCAAGAAGTAACCCAATTTAAAATGGTGTACAGAACTAAGCAGAGAATTCTAAAACGATGAAACATAAATGGGCACGAAACACTTAGAGAAATGTTCAACATCCTTCCCCACAGGGGCAACATGGTTTTATCTTCCCCACGTCAGGATGGTCAAGATCAATGGAACAAATGACAGCACGAGCTGGCAAGGATGCAGGAAAATGGGAAAAGTTATTTGCTGCTGATGGTAGTGCAAATTTGTACAGCCACTATGGAAATCAATATGGAGGTTCCTCAGGAAGCCAAAACCTATCTACCTCAATGTCCACCTGTTCCGAAGGACTCTTCATGTACCTCAGAGATACCTGCTCTATTGATAATAGCCAAAAATTGAAAAACATCTATGATAATGAAATGGAAGATTGTTCAGCTGTTAAGAGACATTAAATGATGAAATTTGCAGGGAAATGGACGGAGTTAAAAAATAATCATCCTGGATGAGGTAACTAAGACTGAAAAAGACAAATATTGTATATGAATGTTAGCTTTTAGGCTTTTTTAATTAATTTTTTTTATTTATTCACTTTACATCCCGTTCACTGCCCCCCTCCTAGTCACCCCTTTCCACAATCCTTTCCCCACCCCCTCCCCTTCTCCTCTGAGCAGGTGGGGTCCCCCTGGGTATTATCCTACACTGGCACATCAAGTCTCTGCAGGCCTAGGTATATCTTCTCTCACTGAGGCCGGACAAGGCAGATGAGATAGAAGAACATATCCCACAAACAGGCAACAGTTTGGGGGGATAGCCCCCACTCCAGTTGTTTGGAACCCACATGAAGACCAAGCTGCATATCTGCTACATATGTGCAGGGAGGCCAACCCACCCACCAAATTTCAACCCAAAATCTATCCTATCTACAGGAAATTCAAGGATGCAGGATCGAACAGAGACTGAGGGAATGGCCAACTACTAACCAGCACAACTTGAGACTTTTCCCATGGGCAAACACCAATCCCAGAGACTATTAATAACATTCTGTTATACTTGCAGACAGGAGTCCTCTGAGAGGCTCCACCCAGACAGATGCAGACACCACAACCAAACAGTGAATGGAGCTTGGAAACTCTATGGAAGAATAGGGAAACGGATTGTAGCCCCCGAAGGGGATAGGAACTCCGTAGGAAAATCAACAGAATCAACTAACCTGGCCCCTTGGGGCTCTTGTAGTCTGAACCACCAAGCAAAGAGAATGTAGGGGCTGGATCTAAGCTTTTAAGCTTTTGATAAGTGCACTACAATCTCAATCATCAGAAGGGACCAGAGAAGAGAAGTGTTGGGCCCCATTTTGGCCCTGGTTTGGGCCTTGAGTACAAATCTGAGCCTGGCTCAAGTTTCTGTGACCTTGTGGGAAAGCCTAAGCCTGGATCAATTTTCGAGACCTGTCTCTCTTGCTTGCACCTGGGGATGACTCTGCATGACCTGCACCAGCCCTCGCCTGCCTAGCTACCGCTGACATACAATGAACTTATTGGCCCTGTCAGTTACCCCTTACCTTCCCGTCACCCTTCCCCACCTCCTACATCATCTCTTCCCATATCTAAGTGCCCACATCCTTGCTTTCTCTATATAAGCAAGTGCATAGTTTTATAAAGCGAATTCCTGCTTCGACAAGACTCCCAGCCTGGCGTGTTTCCCAAAGGCCTTCAACACTCTCCATCCCACTCAGCCCCGGACAGACCCAGCTGGACCGGGTTCTCTCCTCTCACCTGGACCTGCCAGCAAGGGAGCCGACAGAGAAGATCTTCCAGGGAAGGGGAAATAGAATATGGTGCTGTGGGGAAATGAGAACAGGAGGATTAAATGTGAAGGGGGTGGGAGATCAGAGAAAATGTGAGGAAGAACAATAACACTAAAAGGAATTTAAAAGGATTCACCAAATAATTGGGTGAAATAATCTCCCAACAGATAACAGATGCCACCAAGTAAAACTTCCAGTAGCAGGAATGGTTTACATCTTACTGAGTTGCTGGCCAATGGGGTCCCATGAGGTCCCCTAAACATCACAGGCTATTGCCAAGGCTGTGCTCTTCACAATCTGTTGGGAGGGCCCTATTACTGAAGACAATACTTACATCATCAAATGTGAAGAATTATATCTAGTGTCCTGCTAGAAACTTCACCCCTATGAGACTATGTGTCATGATCCAGGAAGTTATTCTGCATGCTACTAAAGAAAAATAATCATCAGTATCACCCAGCTACAAACCCTGTGGCCTATAACAACAGCCTACCTGCAAGGTATACTGGTACAAGAGTTGCACAGAGTTATGGGAGTAGCCAGCAACATTTTTTATTGGATGTAAGGCTCACTCCATGGGTTGGAGCCCATACTGCTAAAATGATCAAGAAGTTGAGACTAGATAGGGCATGAGCTCTAGCAGTTCTATTATTCTGCTAAGGGAATATAGTAATAAAATGATCCTAATGGCACATGGCTCTACCTATGGATCAGTTCCTCACTCAGCCCCCAGCAGAAGAGCATTTTCTTATAGTGGAATTAACACAGAAACCCACACCTGGAAAGTGTGGCAGAGAGTGAAATACTTCAGAGAGCTCGTTCCTGGATGGGATATCAAACCCTTGCCCTCCTGGCCAGGGGATCTGAGCAGAAAAGGAAGTGGAAAGATTCTAAGATCCAGAAGTGAGTTACTCCAAGCAGTGTCTTCCAAACACAACAGGACCAAAGCAAATATGAACTCACTGAGATAAGGGAACATGCACATCCCTGCACAGTTTAAAGCCAGACAAACTCCTAACACAGAGAAAGAGACATAGACATAAAGTCCCATCCCTAACCAAGGAGGTCTTTACAATTGATACCAGTCAGGAAACAGAAAATCAGATTTCTCCAGTGGAGAGACACTGGGTACAGCAACCACACACTTCAAGTCACAGGCTCCATGCTCAAGAGCAGTTGGCCAGCACAAAACAAACTCCATGGGGGTTTTTTTGGTAAGCTTTTTGTTTCATTTGGTTTTGTTTGGGAATTTTTTTCTAAGGTTTTCTTTTCTGTTTTGTTTTGATTTTCATTTTTTCATTTTCTGAGGGCTTGTTTGTGTGTGTGAAAGAGAGAAGAGGACTATGACAGTCAGGTAGACGGGGAGGTGGGGAGGACCTGGGAAAAGCTGGGGAAGAGAAAACATAATCAAAATCTGCTGAATGAAAAATTAATAAATAATAATAAAAATAAAACAATAAAGGTGACCAAAAGATCATGTTCCTTTTGCCTATTTGTTATCGCTCAAGAGAGTAATAGAAAGTAAAATAAGAATTCTTCTTTGGGAAAAAAAGAGAATCTACTCTGTGGACAAAAACAAAGTATATAAATTTTTGAAGAGAAAATCACCCCTCTGAGTGTGAATGCTATCTTTTTATAGCAGTTAATAAGAAATTACCTGGCCTTGTCTCCTGGGTCATTTGTGTGGGGTGGCTTTTGAATAGATAAGAGGGGGCTCACTTTCTTCTTGTCAAGGAGTAAATTTTATCACACAATTTGTCCTTCCTGAGACTGGTATTGGAGACAGAGTGCTTGGGGTCATTAGGAGTTAGATTCCAATTGTTTGTATAGGGCATTACAAGGCCCTAGGTCAGGCTCCAAGCACTGAGAGTTGATTGCTAGAGAGCAGAGAAATGTGCTTTTTATTTTTTTGGCCCCTTATTTATTTTGGCCTTTTTCGCCTCACAGTATACTTTTTCCCTCTCTATAATGGCAGGGCAGTGGATGGACAAGGTCGAAATCAGGCCATTGGCAGAAAAATGAATAGAAGTGTATATCACTGTGTTAAGCAAGAAGTTAAATCATTGTGCATTTTCTCTCATCTAATGAATCTAGGGGAAAAAGAAGGGATGGTGAGAGAAAAGGAGGTCACCTGGGGGGACCAGGACAACGAGGTCATGGATATGATCAAAGTCTGTTATGTCTGTATGTGAACATGTCACAATATAACCCAATATTTTATGCAAATAATATATACCAATAACAAAGTTAGTAACTCTAACATGGGGCTACATCATCAGGACTTTACCTGAACATGAGCATCTCTCAAAGGCCCCACCTTCAAAGTCCATCAATTAAGGGTCAGTTATTATGCACACAAATCTGATGACAGCTCAGAAGATGGTCCAGTAGGTAAAGTGCTCTCTGCAGAAGTAATGGGAGCAGGATGCGGTGGGAGTTCACGTATGTAACTGTAGCACTTAGAAGGACAAGGCAGGGGGATAGTGGGTTCAAGGTCAACGGGAGTTATACAGCAAGACTCACAACTGCCTGTAACTGCTGATCCAGGGGATCTCAGGTCCTCTTCTGACTTCAGAGGACACCTGCACTCATGTGGACACAGACAGTTTTTAAAATAATAAAATTAAAAACTTAGGTATGTTGCATAGGATGAAAATAAATTTTATTTAAGTAAAAATAGTATTTGTAATAATAATAATGATAAACTTTAAGTTCATAATTATCCTAGGAGAGTGAATCTGGCAGCCACTATGGGGCTGACATGAGTGGTTGATCAGTGACAATCAGAGTCCTAAGAGCCTGTATAGCTTAGGAGTAGGACACAAAATCTAAGCTATCTGAGAAGCACTGTGAACTTAGGGGTCAAGAGTATGGGTTTCCAATAACTGGCTCAACTTGAGATGCATCCCACGGGCAAACACCAGTCCATAATGATACTCTGTTATGTTTGCAGACAGAATCATGCTGTCCTCTGAGAGGCTCCACCCAACAGCTGACTCAGAAAGATAGACACCCACAGCCAAACAGTAGATGGAAGCTGGGGACTCTTATGAACTAGTAGCAGGAAGAATTGCAGGCACCAAAAGGGATGAGAGCTCCATAAGAAGACCAACAATGTCAACCTGAACCCTTGGGGCTCTCAGAATTTTTTTTATTGGTTATTTTATTTATTTACATTTCAAATGTTATTCCCCCTTCCCAGTTTCCCCTCCACAAACCCCCTATCCCATTCCCTTTCCCCTTCCTCTTATGAGGGTGCTCTCCCACCCATCCACCCATTCCCGCCTCACTGCCTTAGCATTCCCCTATGCTGGGGCATTGAGCCTCCACAGGACCAAGGCCTCCCCTACCATTAATGCCCGATAAGGCAATCCTCTGCTACATATGCAGCTGGAGCCATGTGTACTCTTTGGTTGGTGGTTTAGTCCCTGGGAGCTCTAGGGGGCCTGGTTAGTTGATATTGTTGTTCTTCCTATGAGGTTACAAACCCCTTCAGCTCCTTCAGTCCTTCCCCTAACTCCTCCATTAGAGTCCCCGTGCTCAGTCCAATGATTGGCTGCAAGCATCTGCATCTATATTGGTTAGGTTCTGGCAGAGCCTCTCAGGGACAGCTATATCAGGCTCCTGTCAGCAAGCACTTCTTGGCATCAGCAATACTGTCTGGATTTGGTGTCTGCATATGGGATGGAGGGTTTAATTGCTGTGAGCAGACACCATGACCAAGGCAAGTCCTATAAAGGACAACATTTAACTGGGGCCTAGCTTACAGGTTCAGAGGTTCAGTCCATTATCAAGTGCGAGCATGGCAGCATCCAGGCAGGCATGGTACAGGCTGAGCTGAGAGTTCTGTATCTCCATCTGAAGACTGCTAGCAGAATACTGACTTCTAGGCAACTAGAATGAGGGTCTTAAGCCCATGCCCACAGTGATACACCTACTCCAACAAGGCCACACCTCCTAATAGTGCCACTACCGAGGCCAAGCATATACAAACCATCACAACCACCTACCAAGGAACATATATAGGCTGGACCTAGGCTTGCCCACATGTATGTAAAATGTGCAGCTTGACCTTCATGTTGGGCCTGAACAACTGCAGTGGGGACTATCCTAAAAATTGTTGCTTATATGTGCCTACTTGCTAGGCTGCCTTGCCTGGCCTCAGTGGGACAGGAAGCACCTAACCTCACAGAGACTTGAAGTGGGGAGATAACCAGTGGCCCTCACCCATTCAGAGGAGAAGGGGAGGTGTAGATGGGGGAAGGATCATGGGAGGGGTGGCTGGAAGGGGGCAATGAGGGGGGAATAAAGTGAATACGTAAAAATAAAATTAATTAATTAAAAAGAGAGTTGGGTTTCTTTTAGAAAGTACTCAAACTAGGCCCTAAAGACAAGCACTAGAGACTTTTAAGCACAAAAGTGAATAATCATGAAGTGATTCAAATGGACCCAAGATCAGTGAAACAATGTCTTCTTAGTTCTTCTGTTCATCAGCCCTTAATTTCTTTCTGTTGCTGTTATAAACACCAGGACCAAAAGCAACGTGGGAAGGAAAAGGTTTATTTCCTCTTACAGCTCACAGTCTATTCACCAGGGAAAGCCGAGACAGGAACCTGGGGGAAGGAGCTCCATACTGTCTAGTGGTTTACTCTCCGTAACTTATTCAGCTTGCTTTCTTATACCAGCCAGGACTACATTCACAAAATGTGGAACCGCTCATAGAGGGCGGGACTTTACCACATCAATCATTAGTCAAGAAAAACAACCATTGCCTCTTCTCAGATAATGCTAGCTTATGTCAGTTATAAAAACAAAACACCAAAAAAAAACCAAAAACACCTAAAGCATATCAACACTCCATAGGCAGGGTTCTCTAGAAAAACAGAACTCTCTCTCCTCTCTCTCTCTCTCTCTCTTTCTCTCTCTCATTGTGTGTGTGTGTGTGTGTGTGTGTGTGTGTGTGTGTGTGTGTGTGTGTGTGTGTTTACTAGAACAGCTTATAACTGTAGGAGCTGGGAGGTCCAACAATGACTGTCTGAATACAGGGGAATCTGAGAACCCGCAGTTTATGAGGCTAGAGGTCCCAATCTGTTACTGAAGGCCTGGAAGACTCCTAGAGACTATCCGGGCTTCAGTCCATACTGGGAATCTGGAGAAGCTGGGTTCCAGTGTCAATGAAGAGAGGCAGCAGAGACAGCAGTAAGAGGGTGAGACTCACTCACCAGCATGAAGCAAGACAAGCAAGCAACAAGGCCATTCCCTCAGAGCACTTTATATCTAAGCCAATACCTATCAGAAGGTTCTGTCAGTTTGGGGAAAGTCTTCCTCTCAGTTAACCCTTCCTGGAAATGCCTTCACAGACCCACCCATAAGTTTGATTCCAGATCCTGTACAGTTGACAGTCAAGAAGAACCATCACGAGCCCGGCCCTTGTGAACTTGACAACCAGATCTTCTTGTGCCATGCCTAATTTCCACATGAAGACAGTCACAAAGACATAATTCCACATAATCTAACATCCTGAATACAACTATCCTACACCCCAGAGGCTGCCCCTCCCAAGCATCATGAGCTAGAAGTACCAATGGAATTGTTAACATAACTGCTGCTTCCTACACCTCAAAACAAGCCAGGTGGGTTATGAGGACCCCCACACGCATCCATGTCCTAATTCACGTAAGCTGTAAAGGCATTGTGACCTTAAGTAGCAAAAGTTCTTTACAGTTGGGATTAAGCACTTTAAAACAGGGAGACTATCCTGAGTCTCATATATTTAATAGTCTTTGAAAGAAAAAGAGAGAATGAGGACCAGACTGGAAAAGGGCAGTGGACAACACAAAGAAAAGCTAGACAGTCTGTCTTAGTCAGGGTTTCTATTCCTGCACAAACATCATGACCAAGAAGCAAGTTGGGGAGGAAAGGGTTTATTCAGCTTACACTTCCAATTGCTGTTCATCATGAAAGGGAGTCAGGACTGAAACTCAAGCAGGTCAAGGAGCAGGAGCTGATGCAGAGGCCATGGATTAATGCTGCTTACTGGCTTGCTTGCTTCCTCTGGCTTGCTCAGCCTGTTTTCTTATAGAACCCAAGACTACCAGCCCACAGATGGTACCACTCAAAATGCCTTACCGCTGGATCTCATGGAGGAACTTTCTCAACTGAAACTCCTTTCTGTGTGATAACTCCAGCTTGTGTCAAGTTGACACAAAACCAGCCAGTACACAGTCCAAATAGTTGAAGACTCTATGTTTGTAGTTTTGAATGTAGAAGAGGGAGTTTTGAATATGAGAGGATACAGGTGGCCATTAGAAGCTGGAAGACACAAGAAACACTCCTTCTGGGATCCCTAAAACCTACTGACATTGATTTTTGACCCAATGAGTATCATGTCAGAATTCTAATCTCTAAATACATGATTTTAGTTTGTGTTATGTTACACGTAAAATTTCATGCTAATTTTTCATAACAATAATAAAAAACTAATACAGTAAAGGAGTCCAATAAAGGCTCTCATACAGATTCTCTAAACCTGAAGGAATATTGGGGAGTCCTGTCAGGCATCCTCTGGAAAATGAGGTACATGGCACAGGTTAGCTGTGTTATCAGCTAAGTGAAAAACTGGAAACTAGATATACCACTGTTCAAGCACATGAGAGTGCTGTGACTACAGCAGTAGTCTTAGCTGGATAGCCACCTGCAGAGTGACGTGTGCATGGAAATGTGTGGTTTACACAGAGTCCTTCACTCAGAACAAATGTCTGTTTGGTGTGATGTTCTTCTGTTGTAAGTGTGGGCCCTTCTAAGCCTGCCCCAGTTCCTGAATAATGACACAGAGACTATATTTATTTATTCAAAGCTTCTGGCCTTATAGCTGGGCATTGTTTCCCACTAGCTTTTAAGTCAGGTATCCTGTTTATACAATCTAAGTTCTGCCACATGGCTGGTTAGTTGCCTCTCCTTCCTTCCTGGCCTGCTTCTTCCTCCGTAAAAGACTGGCTGAATCTCTTGTGCTTGACTCCTTTCAAGAGGCTCTCTCAATCTCTCTCTCTTTCTCTCTCTCTCTCTCTCTTTCTCTCTCTCTTGCTATAGGTCATAGGCTTTTTATTTTAACCAATCAGAAGGTGAGGGAGAAAATGGTTAACAATACCAAAATCCAGGCTGTATTCAAATCTCTGTAGGTTTAGAAATCAGCATTTTAGTAATACAAGGATAATCTTTACAAAGTGCACAAAAACATTACTCCACCATTCTATCTCTTCGTTGATTAATTTTCCTTGATGATAATAATAATCCTTTGTAATGCTGAGGATTGAATCCAGGGCCTTGTCTATGCTAGGGTAGCATTCTACCTACCTTTGAAATAATTAATTTACCAAATGACTATTCATTTTCATTTTGTACCCAGTCCTGAAAATCATGTGACATTTCATGCCCACCAAGACAGGCAAGTGGACAGCAGAAAAGGAAGCAGAATAACAAAAATCTTAAAAACTGAGAGGAAAACAACAGAGATCTGAATTTGACCTACATTTGAGAAAATATCAAGACACCATCCAGCCTAGCTAGATGATCACAATGTCATTCAAGTAAGAACTTCTACGTTTATTCCCTTCCCTACCTAAGTAGGTATATAGAACCATAGGCAGGTGCATGAGGAGGAGTCAATGTGCTTCAAGTGTGTGCATATTAGTTTTTGTATACTTGAGACAATCTAGAGTCATCTGAGAAGGAACCTCAATGGAGAAAATGCCCTCCATCAATTGGCCATTAGGTAAGCCTAAGGGGCATTTATTAAATTGGCATTTATTTTATATATATATATATATATATATATATCTATATATATATATATATAGATATATATATATATATATATATATATATATTATATAACTGTAGGCAGTGCTATCCCTGAGCAGATGGTCCTAGAGTGCTGAAGAAAACAAGTTGAACAAAGCATAAAAGGTAGACCAGTAAGCTGTGTTTCTCTGTGGTCTCCACTCCAGTTCATGCCTCCAAGTTCCTATCTTGAGTTCCATCATGAGAGTCCTACCCTGGCTTCTCATGAAGGTAGACTATAACCTGTTAGTCAGATAAACCCTTTCCTCCCCAGGTTCTTCCTCAGCCTGGTCATGGCATTTTATCACAGCAACAAACTATGACACCTAACTATGACAACATGGAAAGACTTGTCAGCAAACCTTCCTTCCCCAGACACAGCCTCTCCTCTCTAGCAACTGTCTCTGACTGTCGGGGTGCAAAAGCCTCAAGCCCAGCAAGTTCAATGTTTCAAGCATTTACTGATGAGCCAAAGCATTGTTTTATAACCGGAGTTGAGCAAGAAAAGTCACGGGACTTCAAATTCCCACTTGGAGAAATATCTATCCCCAGTGCAAACAAGCTTCAAGGGGCAGTGGGAGATCAAGTCATCTGAGGGTTGGTGCTGGTTCAAGATGATGACTTTATGATCAGGTCAAACTGGAGACGCTGAAGACAAAAACTCTTAGTGGGGTGTTTATAGACATTATGACTATAGAACACTCTTTATTGCCTATGAACCGCAAGCAAAGAATAAAAATGTCTCCAATATACAATGTCCAGAAGGAAAAGAATTGCATGACAGAACTTGAGCTGCACAGGCTCTTGGTGAGCCCAGGGTACCTGGAGCAGTACTAGCTGAGACAAGTAAATGAGGCGAGAATGCTTCTGGTTTCTTTAAAGAAGTATACTATTGAACTTTTAACTCGCCTCTCTTGTCTGTTGTTTTAATAGCTCTTAGGTCCCACCCTCAGAAGGGTAAACAAGATCTGTGATATACATATAAAAGCCTGAGGAATCAGTACCTCTCATGAGAGGAACTGTGACCTGTGACATGACCCAGAACCTAGAGAGCCCCCAGAAAGAGTAGACCCTGAGTTGCTGGCCCTCAGACGATCTTGATTATGTCAAGAGCAAGATCTGAATGACTCTTCAAACTTCACAGATCAGCAACAGCTGTATGATGATGGTATGTTTGATCCAGGTGACAGTAAGAAGAGTTCTCAGATGATCCTCTCTCAGAACATCTCTCAGAAAGGAGATGCTCTCAAGATGCTGCAGTTTCTAAGGAAGAAATAGATACGACTGAGTTTTTTGAAAAACAGGTACATTTAAGGATGTAGCTAGGCAGCCACCCAGAAATAATGGCAGCAAATGACACTCACTCAGAGGAAATGGTACCGAGCTGTGATGCTGGGGAACCATAGCAACCTAGTCACCATGGATTGACAAGTCACCAAACCAAATATAATCTTCTAGTACATTGTTTCTCAGCCTTTATAATGCTGCCACTTCTTAATACAGTTCTTCATGTTGGGTGATCCCCAACCATAAAATTATTTTTGTTGTTACTTCATAACTATAATTTTGCTAGTGTCATGAATCGGAATATACATATCTGATATGCATATTGTCTAGGAAACCCCTGTGAAAGGGTCATTTGACCCCCAAAGGGGTTGTGACCCACAGGTTGCAAATCACTGTTCTAGTAGGGCAAGAGGAAACCTGCTATAAGATAAAAGCTGCCCTGGTGAAGGCAGGTGACATCTCTCTGCAAGTGTAACATTGATTCCTCTACAAGCAGCTGGGTACAGTTCCAAACTTCTACTAGGACTGAAGAAGAAAGAATCCCTAGGGCCTGAGTAGTGTTTGTATCTGATTTTTTCTCTCCTAGATGCTCTTATAAACAAATATTTTGTAGAAGGCACCCTCTACATAGATAAGTAAAACACTTATGGAGTGAGAAAGCTACATTGCCAATGCTTGGGGATGGATGTATTCCATTTCCCCTTGTCAGAGAGGTTCTCTTCTGTTTGTTTTGTTTTGAAATAGGGTCTCACCATGTAGCTCTGGCTGGCTGGGAGCTTTGTTCAGTCTGTAGAAAAGCCCCCCTAGAACTCATAGAAAACACCTGCTTCTGCCTCCCAAACACTGGGATTAAAGGTGTGCACCACCATACCTCAGCCTGGGATGTTCCCAAAAGCGCTGATCTTCTATAGTGCCAGTTAATACAGATGCATCAGATTATTACATTTCCAGGTATCTTCCTGTATTAGACCTAGCTTCTTTTTTTTCAAAGTGTACCAGAAGCCCATCATTTTTCAGGATGCCCTCCTTCTCGATTTCAGTTACAACTTACTTTCAGGCTTTATGTAACCCTCCTCCCCCCCCCTCCACTCCCATATCCACAGTTCTGTTTACTTTCGGATTCAGTATCTCATGGATGTGTAGTATTTTAAAACCATGTGTGTGTCCATCTTAGACTTTTTTTTCTTTCTCCTTATTTTTTGTTTGCTTATTTGTTTTTGTTTTTAAATTTTATTTATTTATTTTATGTAAGTACACTGTCTCTGTCTTCAGACACACCAGAAGAGGGCATCAGATCCCATTACAGATGGTTGTGAGCCACCGTGTGGTTGTTGGGAATTGAACTCAGGACCTTTGGAAGAGCAGTCTGTGCTCTTAACTGCTGAGCTATCTCTCCAGCCCCTTCCTTTCCCTTGTTTTAAAATTGTTGAGAATTGTGTTTTATATCAAGAGTAACACTTCCCATAGTGCTTCATAACACTCACAGCCTCGTAGCTTAGAAATGTATAATTCTCTGATTTTGAATCTTATGTTGTCTCAATCCTGTTTATTGCAATCTTGTGTTTGTGGCTTTAAATTATACCTAATGCATACTTGGCTAAAAGCTATAATCCAAAAGATGAAGAGATATGGAAACACTCCTTTCCCATCTTACCCTTAACATTGCCCCTCCACCTCCGACGTTGTGCATGCAGCTTCATTCAGCATCTTCCTGGCTATTCTTGACAAAGTATTTCAGCATATGTATTTTAAACTTTTAACTCTTTCGAAAGAAAAGTCTACAGAATTGTTATTAGAATTATGTGTGCTGTGCTGAATCCACACTGAGCAGTCTGTCATCTTTATGACAAGCGTTCCTACTTGAGAACTATTTGCCGTCCCTGCTTCTGTATTTTTCAGAAGTGGACCTAAGTTTCCTTTGGTAATCTTTGTGCATTGCCTATTAAGTTTCCCTAATTATTAGACAACAGGAAAAGAAGACAGAGGTCTGTACCAACTGGAAAGAGAACTGTGATGCCATCTTTATGTGTAGATGATGGAATTATACCCTGGAAAATGCAAGAGGTCTGTGTGAGGACGCAATGGGAAGGAAGAGAGGAGATGGCCCATCAGAGAGTTGACAGAAAAATTAGTGGCTCTCACATGTGCTTCAAAAACTATGAGAGGATATAAAAGAAAGGAACCAATATTGACAGTGGTAGCCATAGCACAGCATAGACACAGGCATATAAAAGTATACATCAGAGTCCTGCCCTTGGCTGGTTTATGATTTAGTAGAAACTGGACTGCCTAAAGGCTTTATATGTAAGAGAAAAACCTTATTGAACCTTTACATCCGACACAGATTGGCTGCATCGAAAATTTGGGGTCTACAACGTCACTCACAAGGTATTATTGTACTTCCAGATGTGTCCAAGCTTTGATGTTGTGACATGCCGTCATCTGTGTACTTCCAGATGTGTCCAAGCTTTGATGTTGTGACATGCCGTCATCGGCAAAGGTTATGGGTAAGGAATCTGAAATCAAGTTGGAACACTCTTGCTAGACAACTGTCTCTAGTTTTTCAGTTTTAGGTGACACTCAGAAAAGAAGGCTGTGCCTTGATATACTAGATCACCTTGCTCATTCGAAGGTTGTTCAGAGGAAGGGAGGTTCTGTCCTTTTTCTTTACAGATTCAGGATTTTATGAAACAGTGTCCTTTTTTTCATACTTTAATTACATTTCAAATGTTTCCCTCTTTCCAGATCTCCCCTTTGGAACCTCCCCATTCCCTCCCCCCTCTCCCTGCCTCTATGGGGGTAGTCCTCCACCCACCCACTCTCACCTTCCCTCCTTGGCATTCTCCTATACTGGGGCATCTAACACCCTCAGACCCAAGGGCCTCTCCTCCCCCTGATGGCTAACAAGACTCTCCTCTGCCGCATATGTGGCCAGCACCATGGGTCCTTCCATGTGTATTCTTTGGTTGGTGGATCAGTCTCTAGGAATATCAGGATGTCAGGCCAGTTGCCACTGTTGCTCCCTCCCTGGGGCTGCAAACTCCCTCAGCTCCTTCAGTCCCTTCTCCAAGTCCTCCATCTGGGACCTCACACTCAGCCCTACTGTTGCTGCGAAATGACTCGGGTATTTAGAACTTTTGGGCTAATAACCACTTATCAGTGAGTACATACCATGTTCATTCTTTTGTGACTGCATTACCTCGCTCAGGATGATATTTTCAAGTTCCATCCATTTGCCTGAAAATTCATGAAGTCATTGTTTTTAATAGCTGAGTAGTATTCCATTGTGTAAATGTACCACATTTTCTGTATCCATTCCTCTGTTGAGGGACATCTGGGTTGTTTCCAGTTTCTGGCTATTATAAATATGGCTGCCAAGAACATAGTGGAACATGTGTCTTTATTACATGTTGGAGCATCTTCTGGGTATATGCCCAGGAGTGGAATAGCTGGATCCTCAGGTAGTATTATATTCATTTTTCTGAGGGTCCACCAAACTGATTTCCAGAGAGGTTGTATCAGTTTGCATTCCCACCAGCAGTGGATGAGTGTTCCTCTTTTTCCACATCCTCGCCAACATCTGCTGTCACCTGAGTTTTTGATCTTAGCCTTTCTGACTGGTGTGAGGTGGAATCTCAGGGTTGTTTTGATTTGCATTTCTCTAATGACTAAGGATGTTGAACATTTCTTTAGGTGCTTCTCAGCCCTTCGAGTTTCCTCAGTGGAGAATTCTCTGTTTAGCTCTGTTCCTCATTTTTTGATAGGGTTATTTGGTTCTCTGGAGTCTAACTTCTTAAGTTCTTTGTATATATTGGATATTAGCCCTCTATCGGGCGTAGGATTGGGAAAGATCTTTTCCCAATCTGTTGGTTGCCATTTTGTCCTATTGACAGTGTCCTTTGCCTTACAGAGGCTTTGCAATTTTATGAGGTCCCATTTGTCTATTGTTGATCTTAGAGCATAAGTCATTGGTGTTCTGTTCAGGAACTTTTCCTCTGTGCCCATGTGTTCGAGACTTTTCTCCACTTTCTCTTCTATTAGATTCAGTGTATCTAGTTTTATGTGGAGGTACACTTGGACTTGGGCTTTGTGAGAGGAGATAAGAATGGATTGATGTGCAATCTTCTACATGCTGACCACCAGTTGATCCAGCACCTTTGTTGAAAATTCTGCCTTTTTTCCACTGGATGGTTTTAGCTCTGTTGTCAAAGATCAAGTGACCATAGCTGTGTGAGTTAATTTCTGTGTCTTAAATTCTATTCCAATGATCTACCTGACTGTCTCTGTACCAATACCATGCAGTTTTTATCACCATTGCTCTGTAATACAGCTTGAGGTCAAGAATGCTGATTCCCCCAGAAGTTCTTTTATTGTTGAGAATAGTTTTTGCTATCCTGGGGTTTTTGTTATTCCAAATGAATTTGCAAATTGCACTTTCTAACTCTTTGAAGACTTGATTTGGAATTTTGATGGGGATTGCATTGAATCTGTAGATTGCTTTTGGCAAGATGGCCATTTTTACTATATTAATCCTGCCAATCCATGAGCATGGGAGATCTTTCCATCTTCTGAGATCTTCTTCAATTTGTTTCTTCAGAGATTTGAAGTTCTTGTTATAAAGATCTTTCACTTGCTTGGTTAGAATCACACCAAGGTATTTTACATTATTTGTGACTATTTTGAAGGGTGTCGTTTCCTTAATTTCTTTCTCAGCCTGTTTATCCTTTGAATAGGGGAAGACTACTGATTTGTTTGAGTTAATTTTATATCCAGCCACTTTGTTGAAGGTGTTTATCAGATTTAGGAGTTCTCTGGTGGAATTTTAGGGGTCAGTTAAGTATACTATCATATCATCTGCAAATGGTGATATTTTGTTTTCTTCCTTTCCAATTTGTATCCCTTTGACCTCCTTTTGTTTTCTGATTGATTTAGCTAGGACTTCGAGTACTATATTGAATAGGTAGGGAGAGAGTAGGCACCCTTGTCTAGTCCCTGATTTTAGTGGGATTGCTTCAACTTTCTCTCCATTTAGTTAGGTGTTAGCCACTGGTTTGCTGTATATTGCTTTTACTATGTTTAGGAATGGGCCTTGAGTTTCTGATCTTTCCAAGACTTTTATCATGAAGGGGTGTCGAATTTTGTCAAATGCTTTCTCAGCATCTAATGAAATAATCATGTGGTTTTTTCCTTTGAGTTTGTTTAGATAGTGAATTACATCAATGGATTTCCATATTTTGAATCATCCCTGCAACCCTGGGATGAAGCCTACTTGATCATGATGAATGATCGTTTTGCTGTGTTCTTGGATTCAGTTTGCTAGAATTTTATCGAGTATTTTTGCATCAATATTCATATGGGAAACTGGTCTGAAGTTCTCTTTTTTTGTTGGGTCTTTGTGTGGTTTAGGTATAATCGTAATTGTGGCTTCATAAAACGAATTGGGTAGTGTTCCTTCTGTTTCTATTTTGTGGAATAGTTTGAAGAATATTGGTATTAGGTCTTCTTTGAATGTCTGATAGAATCCTAGACAAAACCCATCTGGTCCTGGGCTTTTTGTGGTTGGGAGACTTTTAATGACTACTTCTATTTCTTTAGGGGTAATGGGACTCTTTAGATGCTTTATCTGATCCTTATTTGACTTTTTGGTACCTGGTATCTGTCTAGAAAATTATCCATTTCTTCCAGAGTTTCCAGTTTTGTTGAGTATAGGCTTTTGTAGTAGGATCTGATGATTTTTTTTAATTTCCTCTGTTTCTCTTGTTATGTTTCCCTTTTCATTTCTGATTTTGTTAATTTGGATACTGCCTCTGTGCCCTCTGGTAAGTCTGGCTAAGGGTTTATCTATTTTGTTGATTTTCTCAAAGAACCAGCTCCTGGTTTTGTTGATTCTTTGTATAGTTCTTTTTTTTTTTTTTCTATTTGATTGATTTCAGCCCTGAGTTTGATTATTTCCAGCCATCTATTCATCATGGGTGTATTTACTTCTTTTTTATCTAGAGCTTTCAGGCATGCTGTTAAGCTGCTAGTGTATGCTCTCTCCAGTTTCTTTTTTGGAGGCACTCAGAGCTATGAGTTTTCCTCTTGGTAATGCTTTCATTGTGTCCCATAAATGTTGGTATGTTGTACCTTCATTTTCATTAAATTCTAAAAAGTCTTTAATTTCTTATCTCTTCCTTGACCAAGTTATCATTGAGTAGAGCATTGTTCAGCTTCCATGTGTATGTGGGCTTTCTGTTGTTTTTGGTGTTATTGAAGACCAGCCTTTGTCTGTAGTGATCTGATAGGATGCATGGGATTATTTCTTATCTTCTTGTATCTGTTGAGGCCTACTTTGTGACCAATTATATGGTCAGTTTTGGAGAAGGTACCATGTGGTGCTGAGAAGAAGGTATATTCTTCTGTTTTAGGATGAAAATGTTAATGGATTAAATCCATTTGGTTCATAACTTCTGTTAATTTCACTGCATCTCTGTTTAGTTTGTGTTTCCAACATCTGTCCATTGATGAGAGTGAGGTGTTGAAGTCTCCCACTATTATTGTGAGGTGCAATGTGTGCTTTGAGCTTTAGTAAAGTTTCTTTTATAAATGTGGGTGCCCTTGCATTTGGAGCATAGATGTTCAGAATTGAGAGTTCATCTTGGTAGATTTTTCCTTATCTTTTTTGATAACTTTTGGTTGAAAGTTAATTTTATTTGATATTAGAATGGTTACTCCAGCTTGTTTCTTGGGACCATTTGCTTGGAAAATTATCCAGCCTTTTACTCTGAGGTAGTGTTTGTCTTTAACACTGAGGTCTGTTTCCTGTATGCAGCAAAATGCTAGGCCCTGTTTAATATCCAGTCTGTTAGTCTATGTCTTTTTATTGGGGAATTGAGTCCTTTGAGGTTAAGAGATATTAAGGAAAAGTGATTGCTGCTTCCTGTCATTTTTGTTGTTAGAGGCATTATCTTTGTGTAGCTATCTTCTTTTGGGTTTGTTGAAAGATGATTACTTTCTTGCTTTTTCTAGGGTGTAGTTTTCCTCCTTGTTTTGGAATTTTTCATCTATTATCCTTTGTAGGTCTGGATTTGTGGGAAGATATTGTGTAAATTTGTTTTTGTCATGGAATATCTTGGTTTCTCCATCTATGGTAATTGAGAGTTTTGCTGGGTATAGTAGCCTGGGCTGGGATTTATTTTCTCTTGGGGTCTGTATGACATCTGCCCAGGATCTTTGGCTTTTAGTGTCTCTGGTGAGAAGACTGGTGTCATTCTTATAGGTCTGCCTTTATGTTACTTGATCTTTTTCCCTTGCTGCTTTTAATATACGTTGTTTTGTCCATTTAGTGTTTTGATTATTATGTAACAGAAGGAGTTTCTTTTCTGGTCTGGTCTATTTGGAGTTCCGTAGGCTTCTTGTATGTTCATGGGCTTCTCTTTCTTTAGGTTAGGAAAGTTTTCTTTTACAATTCTGTTGAAGATATTTACTGGCCCTTTAAGTTGGGAATCTTCACTCTCTTCAATACCTATTATCCTTAGGTTTGGTCTTCTCATTGTGTCCTTGATTTCCTGGATGTTTTGGGTTAGGAGCTTTTTGCATTTTGCATTTTCTTTGAGTTTTGTGTCAATGTTTTCTATGGTATCTTCTGCACCTGAGATTCTCCTATCTCTTGTATTCTGTTGGTGATGCTTGCATCTATGACTCCTCTTCTCTTTCCTAGGTTTTCTAACTCCAGGGTTGTCTCCCTTTGTGATTTCTTTATTGTTTCTATTTCCATTTTTAGATCCTGGATGGTTTTGTTAAATTCCTTCACCTGTTTGGTTGTGTTTTCCTGTAATTCTTTAAGGGATTTTTGAGTTTCCTCTTTAAAGGCTTCTACCTGTTTACCCTGTTTACCTGTGTTCTCCTGTATTTCTTTAAGGGAGTTATTTTTGTCCTTCTTAAAGTCCTCTATCATCATCATGAGAAGTTATTTTAGATCTGAATCTTGCTTTATCGGTGTGATGTTGTATCCAGGACTTGCTATGGTGGGAGAATTGGGTTCTGATGATGCCAAGTAACCTTAGTTTCTGTTGCTTATATTCTTACGCTTGCTTCCTGCCTTCTGGTTATCTCTAGTGCCAACTGCCCTCCCTATATCTCACCATAGCCTGTCCTTCCTGTGATTCTGGTTGTGTCAGAATTCCTCAGAGACCAGCTGTCTCTGGGATCCTGGGATCCTTTGATACTGGGTGTGTCAGAGCTCCTGGGAGTCAAGCTGCCTCTGGGACCCTGAGATCCTAGTGTGACCAAGCTCCTGGGATCCTGGGATCCTGAGCATTTCAGAGCACCTGTGAGGCAGCCTCCTTCTGGGTATTGTAAGAGTGGGTGCAGAACCAGCACCCCAGGTCTGCTCCGGGTGCAGGTTCAGACCTGTGCCACTGGCTGGGTAGGAGTTCCTGCATCCCTAGATCCCAGGGAAGAGGGTCCCATTTACTTCGGGTTTGGAGCAGCTGTTGTGGCTTCTCCTGTGATCCTGGGAGTGTTCGAGCACCTGGGAGTTGAGCTTCCTCTGGGTGTTGTGGGACTAGGTGAGGAGCCAGCGCCCAAGGTCCACTCAGGGCACAGTTTCAGAAGATTTTTCTGTAAGACAAATACTGTTTATACTTAAAAATTGTCCTAAGCAACATCTTTATATTTTAACATAGTATACTGTGGTTTTACTATTTATTTAACTATTACTATTGTCTAATTATGTATATGTATGTATGTCTGCAGGGGGTTATATATGTGCTCATAAATGCAGGTGTTTATGGAGACCAAAAGAGGGTGTCAGATCCCCTGGAACTAAATTTACAGGTAGTTGTAAACCACTGAACTAGATGCTGGGAACCCAACCCAAATCCTCTGCAGGAGCACTAACCATTGAGCTACAGCTCCATCACAACTATTAAAATTCATTTTAAAGTTAACAGTTTGGGGGGTTGTGGTGGTTTGAATAAGAATGGCCCCCATAGGCTCATACATTTAATGCTTGGTCACCAGGGAGTGGTACTATTAAGAGAAATGGCCTTAGTAGCATAGGTGTAGCCTTTTTGGGAAAGCGTGCTGCTAGGGGTGGGCTTTGGAGCTTCAAATGCTCAAGCCACGCCCCATGCCCACTCCACTCCTTCTGCCCGCTGATCAGATGTAGAATTCTCAGCTACCTCTCCAGTACCATGTCTGCAAGCGTATCTTCCATGCTTCCCATCATGACAATAATGGACTAAAACTCTAAAAATGTTTTCCGTTATAAGAGTATATAATATATTCCAGAGGACCTGAGTTTGATCACCATCAGCTAGTATCTGTAACTTCAGTGTCAGGGGATTTAATGCCTACAAGCCATGTAGGTGATACACGGCACACACACACACACACACACACACACACACACACACATACACACACACACACACAGTTTTTAAAATTAAAAAATGTTTAAATCTTTAAAATAATAATTTTATTTTTACATCTCATTTAATATCATGTTAGAGCATTGCTTTTCTTGTAACACACCTGCTAATGTTCTATAAGAAATGACAGTCAATTTTGCCCTCACCGGATGTATAGTGTCTTCAAAGTTACTGCTTACCTCTGCTTGTATAATAGTCTTCCATTATTTGGTAGAGTTGGTTCTCTACATTAGGATTCCAGTCAACAGGAAGTCATTGCACTAGTGAAGCTCACTTAAATCACCAAAATTATAAGCTGCTCATTTGAATCTCAAAGCACTTCCTACCTACCCCCACCATCTACTAAATCACAGAAGACAGCATGCCTAGATTTCCTTTACATCTCCCTTACAAAGCTTAGTTCTGTAGTCATCTTGGGCCATCCCATTACCTGCATCAGAAATATGATGTATTCATCATCATTCATTAGCTAAATGAATAAAGATGAAATATGTAGCCTCAACTAATGACAAATCACTTAAGAGTATAAACATGATATCACTTTAATTAAACAGAAGATACTCAAACTCTCAATGTTTAGAAAGGTTCTCTATCCAATGGGATTAGTTAAAAAAAAATTAAACAATTGTGTTTTCATCAGTGACAGAGATAACAGAGTTAGAAGACTTGGAAAAGAGTGGGAAGTCACATAGGAGTTTTGTAAACATTCTGAGTTCACATGCAGAGACTCTAATTCACCCTGTTTAGGAGTTTCACAATTAATAATGATCACACTCTAACTGCCAATATGGAAAGCAAAGCTATAGACACAAATGTAAAATAAGCAAAGAGGCTGAGGAACTATCTAAGCACTTGATATCCAAATGTGAGGACCCCAGTTCAGGTCCTAGCACCCATGTTAATGCTGAGTGGGAGAGGAGGGGCAGTACACCTGTAATTCTAGAGCTCCAAGGAGGTTCATGGGAAATCCCAGCTGGTGAGAACTGGGATCAACTGAGAAACCCTGCCTCCATGAACCAAGTGGGAAGCAATGGGGAAAGACTCTGGATGTCAACCTCAAATGTCATGTGTACACACACACAAGTATATGTGCACTTGAACACATGAATGCCACATACATTTAAATAAGCATATGCATATACCACATGCAGTGACACATGAAAATAAAGCAAAATTTGGCTAAAGTGTCCACCAAGCATGGGGTTATCTCAGAAGAAATCGCCACACTGAAAACAAAAATGCATCACCAGTATATGAAGGGTGCATTGAATGGCACCCATATCAGATCTGCATCACAACCATGGAAATTCCCTTGTTCCAGTTACAGTTGAAGAAATTCCCTTTCCTCTTCCACATGTTTAGATTCACAGAAAAATCAACGAGAAGAATATTGAGAATGTCATACATGTTGAAAACTTTAAAAGCTTCTCTAGTTTCAATGAAGCAGTCATTCTTGTTTTTGCTTTCTTTGTAATTTTAGTTACATATATTCAAAACCGTTAAAATAATTATATTGTCATTTTGTTATACTGAGGGGGAAACAATGATTATATAAATGCAGTTCTTGAGGGAAGGGTGTATGCATCTCAAGAACTGAGCCCAGGAGCCTCATATAAGCTAATCATTTGATTTCCCTCTAAACTACATCCAGAGCCCTCACTGGCATGATTTTGTGAGGGGGTAGAGACAAGAATGCTCACAGGTTCTGCCACAGAAAAGCATCCCTCGAGTGACTGGGTATATGGTCTTGGAGGCTAGGTAAGTGATTTAGGCTCTATTGTGGGTGGAGTTATATCCTCCCAAAGGATTATGTTGAAGTTCTAACTTCAGTACTTCAGAATGAACTGCTTTTGGTGAGAAAGCCATGGTCAAAATGCAGAGAGTAAGTGTCAGTGGAGTGCTCAGGTACAAATAGGATATCTGCACTATATATATATGTGTGTGCGTGTATTTGTATGTATACATATGTGTGTATGTGTGTGTGTATGATAGATAGATAGATAGATAGATAGATCACATACACATATCACCTCCTCCCCAAGGCTTACAGACATGCACATGAAATAAAAATAAATACATCTTTTAAAAAAAAAAATCCAGAGGTCAGGGATGACCAGATCAAAGCTGTCTTCTGCACATAACAGGACCACTGAGCTATTGAATTAATACCATCTATGGCTGCCTGCACCAAGATCTGCACAAGATCAAGATGGTCACCATCCCAGCACAGTGAGGAGACCTCACCCCTGATCCAGGTGCTATGGATGGTTTCTGAGGATGGTTTTCTTCAGGGATCTGCACCTGGTATGTTGAGCATAGCTCACTTGTTGGTCCTATATCTAGGAGTTTATAAACAACAAATATTCAGTTGGTGAGCTTTTTAAAAAGACACAAAGTTGGGTATATGAGGCTAGATCTGGACGGGATTAAGCAAAGGACTTGATCAAAATAAATTATATGAGAGACTGGACAGATGCCCCAATGTTAAAAGCATGTGTTGGTCTTGTAGAAGACCTACATTTGGTTCCCAGCTCCCACAGGGCAGCTCACAACCAGCTATAACTCCATGTCCAGGGCATCTGACCTCCACACTCACCAGGCACACACATGGTACACAGATATGCTTGCAGTCAAAATACCCAGACACTTGAATAATTCTAAAACTAATAATAATTTTAAAATAGATTTATGATATTCTTGAAAAATAAGTAACACATTTGAAGCAACAGTTATCGTCATGAGGTAAAATCATGATAAATTCTTTTAGTTACTGTTATAATAGCAGTGATTCAATAAATTTCATTTTGAAAGAAATACATATGCCTTTTGTCGGTTCAAATTCAATGTATTGGATGTTAAACTGTATGCATCTGAATTTTAACTTGCATATAATTAAAAAGGAAAAGTCAAGCTGGGTCAAATGACAGTGTTATCTCCTAGATAGATAGATGATAGATGATCGATAGATCAATAGATAGATAGATAGATAGATAGATACAATGTAGGGGTTGTATATGTATGTGTATAATCTATTTCTATCTGTCTCTTTTCAGTACCTCAAATTTATGCTTTTGTGAATTCTAGCAATGTGTTCTGAAGGGAAATTCAGAGAGATTTTATAAATGAACCTAAATTTTACACAACAGTAACTACAAATGCAGAAGTGCACAGGAGATACAGTGTATTTGAGGGACCATTTTCTAAAATGTTGTCCTAGATCCTTACTCACCTATTAGCCTCAAAACCAGACTTCCTTATAAAAACATCCAGTATACATTTAGCAACCTTCAAAGAAAGGACAAACAAGATGAGCAGAGAAGATAGGTTTCCATTTCCCACCCATGCCACCAAGCAGCTAGAGGAGTCCAGCAGCTTCCACCAAGGGCTCAGGTGCACCTACCTGGCCAGTCCCCCCCCATAGCAAATGGGCATGGGCCCAGCAACTCCAGCAGGGGATCCCAGCCTGGAATGGGGCAAGAGTTTCCCAACAGAGTTATACACAAAGGCAGAGACCTTTCTGACAGCAGGGAGTAAGGCTAGGAATGAATCTCAGCCACTCTTCCCCGGAGAGGGCGGGTATAGAAACTTTACCACGGAGAACAGCTGCTCCGAAAGCTGCACTGAGTGTTAATCAAGCCATCTGTGGTCTGCAGGAAGAGGCTTGCATCAAAAACCTTAACTTGCCCCCAAGGCCCTGTTTCCACCTTGATTTAATGATTCTCACTGGTAGCAATCTGCTGTCTTCATCCCTGCAGGGCCCCAAGCTGGAGGTTCTGCCACTCACCCAGCTTGCTTCGGGAGCCCCTCAAGGAGAAAGGCTCCCCTGGAAGGAGGCTCGGCTTTATTTTAACCCCAGTTAAAGTCCCTATCCAATCCATGAACAGCTGCAATAACCTTGGTCCAGGGCATTTCCTGGCGAAGCTATAACCAGCTGGGGTTAATGAACTCTCCCCGCCATCAATTCCTGGGAGAAGCCATTGGCCTGAATTGTTACTTAATTACTCTTCTGTGTACAGCTTCATAAAGCAATGAAATGCCTTCTTTCAGGAGATGGTAATGGGGGTCATCAGAGGCCGTTAATTTTACGAATAGTTTGCTAGAAACTTCAGTATGTTAAGAAGTAGGTCTGGCTCACAAATCACCTCACTGTGGTTCTCCCCGAGCAGAGGCTTGAAAGTTGACAGGTTTCTGTGACATTAGCCGCTGTGAAGAATTCACCAACATGTATACATGTGTTCGGGTATAAAGAATGCATATTATTTGTTTTCTGTGATTGATTTTTCCGTTAAAGCTTTCAAGAGAAGACATAGTGGAGCTAATTCGAGATAATCACAGGAATTACTTTTAATATCAAAATTCTCCGGTAATTTCTCAGTCTTTGGTAGGTGATTCTTAGTCTCTAAAACTCAGACCAGAACAACCTTGGATACACCCAGGAGCCTCTGCTGGCCAGACTGGGTCTTTGTGGGACCTGCTGTACCTGCTGGTCTCTGCATCCATCTCAGCACAAGTTCTCATGACCATGAATGAAGACTTTTCACATATTGGCATGCTACTTTCCTTTTTTTTTATTTTTGGGTTTGTTTGTTTTTTGTTTTGTTTGTTTGTTTGTTGTTTTAAGAAATACTTTAATTGTGTTATTTAAAACAAATCATATTTTAATCTTTAGTTTCAATCATAGCTCAAAATCAGATTCATCTGGTAGTGGTGGCATATTAAATGATTTTTCCATTCATTCTGATAGAATTTCTTTTGTACAAAATTCACGTATCAAGTTCATATAAAAAGAATGAAAACTTACCACACTGACCCAGCAGCAAAAACTGGACTGATCTTTGAAAATCATTGTACTTAAAGCCAAATCAAGTTCATGGTTGTAAAGACTTAACTCAGCTTCCCCTGTACCTAACTTTTTCTTAATTCTGGTTTTACAGTTAACCCACGATGAGATGAGATCAAGTCTCACATATGTATGCAAACCTTAAACCGTTTTCACGGGGCACTATGTAGGCTGGGTTAGCACATCATGAGAAACTGTCTGAGTACATTCTTCTTGTTTCACAGGTTACTACTCTGTTGATTATCCAGATTGGCCTATATATCTATGTAACAGATATACATCTCTCTTTCTCATTGCTAAATCAGTTCTTCTATTACTGTCTGTTATAATTACCACTTGGGTAAAGCACAAATATCCTAACTTAGTTCTTTTGGACTAATGCCATGGCTGAGGGACAACTTAGTCATATGCAGCTATTGAAAAACGTTTCAATAAAAGCGTCAAAAGAACGTCTTAGTTTTCTAAGTCTACAGAGTTAACTTGTCTTTCTACATTATGAATACAGACTGACCAGGTTGCAGCAGCTGGGCTTTCAAAGTACTCATACATTTCCAGATCTGTAATACTCATTTTGATAATTCTAAGTCCAATTGCCCTCAAGAATACTCGCTGCTCTTACAAAGCCCCAGTGTCTGATTTCCAGCCCCCCTACACTGTGTCTCACTACCATTTATACCTCTAGTTCTAGTGGATTCTATGCCCTCCTCTGGCCTCAGTGGGGGCAGGGACCAGGTATGCATATGCTTACATGCAGGGTAGATACCCATATACATTTTTCTGATATCATTTCCTCAGTCAGAACAGAATAATAGTGACAGAGATTTGATTTAGAGGCTTTGGATTTTCAGTTTGTGGGTTTTTTGTTGTTGTTTTGTTTTTTTAATCCTGGAGTAAAATACCAAAAGAAATCAAGTAGATTTACAATGGCAACTTCTGTGAACATGCCTGCCAAAGAAGCTCGAAAAAGTGACCCTCAGCAGCAGAGACTGAAGCGTGAGAACCGAGATGAGGCAGAGCTCCTCACTGTTCCTGATGGTTGGAAGGAACCAGCATTTTCCAAAGAGGGCAACCCCAGAGGACTCTTGGAGGAAAGCAGCTTTGCAACCTTGTTCCCAAAATACCGAGAGGCTTACCTGAAAGAGTGCTGGCCATTGGTCCAGAAAGCCTTGAATGAACATCATGTTAAAGCAATACTGGACTTGATTGAGGGTAGCAAGACTGTTTGTTCAACAAAGAAGACTTTTGACCCTTACATCATCATTAGGGCAGGAGACCTACTAAGCTCTTGGCAAGGATTGTTTCCTTTGAACAGGCGGCACGGATACTTCAGGATGATGTTGTGTGTGACATCATTAAAATCGGCATCCTACTTTCAAGCATGAGGAAGCTCCATGGCTCTCTCCACATCATCCAATTTAATCCTTCCTTTGCACCTCACTTGGTGCCTTCCCCAATACCATTCCCCTGCTCATATGTCCACATTCTCATTTCTTTGGATGAAATAAAATCAACCTACACACACACACACACACACATACACACACACACACACACACACACACACACACACACACCTCAGAATGTAAAGTCTTCACAAGGACAAGTGTTTTGAGTTGCCCTGTCCCCTCTTAAAGACACTGGTACTTTACTTTCCAATACCCATAGGATGAATGGGTTGTTAGTTGGGCACATGGTGGCACCACTGTGACATGTTGCCTGCCCATTCTATGGCAGTTGTGGGGTCATAACCCTATGGAAGGTTGTGAGGTTCTATTGGACAGTTCCAGTGGGAAGAGATGAGAGTCTTCAGAAGAATCTCCTGATTAGGGCAGGATCAGAAAGCCAAAGCACATCACTAGAAGGGAGGTGGAGTTTGTATTAGAGGCTGTGGGGCAGAGAGGGTCACAGTCTTTTTCTACTTGGTTTTCTGATCCCTGATTGATACTAACAGTTTTCCCGCCAAGCTTGCAGTGGCAACTTTACTGGGGAACATCCATGGCTTTCCAGGGGAGCAATGCACCAATATCTGTGCCCTAGACCTTTAAGAAAGCAGTGGTCATGAAGAAGGGAGGCTTAAGAAAAACTGATCACCTCTGTTTCTTCCTAGTGTTTTGTTCAGATTTCCAAATTGTGTTAGTATTGTTCAGATTTCCAAATTGTGTTAGTATGGCAAACAGCCTCTAGGTGCGTTTGCTTGCAAGACAACTTATGGGATTTTCCAGCAGATCTCTGCACCCTCATTTCCTGATGCAGAGTCAGATGAACAGAAAGAGCTGGAGTCTTTGTCATGTCTATCCCAGGGGCTATGAAGAGAGAAAACCAGTTCATTTACTTTCTATTTGGGAGATTAATTCCCCTTGTTCATAACCACATCTCTGATGACATTTCAGGGGTCTACAATGGAAGAACAGAAGGGAAATCAGCTTGATTATGAGTAAGTAAAGGCAACTCTGAAAGGCTGGGGTCCAGGTACCAGGTGTGAGGCAGGTCCACTGCTCATACCTTCCCTATTCTTCCAGTCACTTCTCCTTCCTCCTTCTCTCCACCCATCTCTGAAGCACTCCACTTCTACAGGAAGTGGTAACTACTGTAAATGCCCACACAAGCCAGCTCTTCCAAGACAGGACTTTATTTTCCTATATCATGTTTCGTGCTGCGCAAAACAAAATTCCTGGGTCATGCTATCCTATTCCCAGTTAACTCCAAAGACAATGAATTATTTTACATGTTAGAAAAAGTTTATTGTGAGCCTCCCTTGACTTAAGTGCTCCTCCTAAAGTTATCATCTCATTCACTACTTTTTTCAAAACTGATATTTGTATTCTTGAATGATGTTCCTGAAATATAAGATGTACTCACTGAAATGGTCCTCATATGAGAATCTCAAGCATCATAATCAGAAAGTCAGAGAGAAGTGGAACCAAGGAGGGAAAGATTGAAGCCCTATTATGGGAGTAGAAGTTTCTGTCTCTGAATAAAACCAGACTAACTCAGAAGTGATGGAGCAGGTGCCTAGATAAAAATAGTCAATAAAAGCGTATTGCATAAGCATGTTTTGAGAACAATTTAGGAAAAGGTTGCCATGGGAAACAGTTCTCTACAGTACACGGCTATTTAAGGAAGTAAAGATTCTCTTGAAATCAGACTGTAGATGCATTGTTATCTCCTTTGGTGGGTTGAGAATCACGTTGTAGAGTGTGATTAAGATGTATGAGTTTCCAAGAAATGAAAATGGAAAAGTGTGCTCCCAGGAAGAGCAGAGGGGGTGGGCTACCTATTTTCTAGAGAGCCCACTTGGCTCTGAGAGTTTTGTTCTTGAGATAACCAGCCCTTGTTCATTTGTGGGGCTGAGCCTACAGGTCAGAAAAAATGGAAATCTTGAGATTGGCCCAATCAAAGAAGAACATTATCAGTTTGAACATGGACCTCGAAAGAGATATGCAGAGAATAGATGAAGCCAACCAGGAGCTGCTTCTCAAAATACAAGAAAAAGAAAATGAAGTCGAGAAGTGAGTCTTAAGGTTCATGATGGAAGTTCCCAGCCTATGCGGGGGTGGAGGGAAAAAAGTAAAACCTCAGTTTACCTCCTTGCTCTACTGAACGCTGCCACATGTAGCAAACAACTCCCCTTCACTCGACATTTCTCCATGGAAAGGAGACTCAAATACAGCAAGTTTGAAAATATATTTACTTTAAAAACCAGGCAGAGCTTACCTTGAGTTGAACACTGCAGTGTTTGACCTGGAAATAAAGCAGATCTTTCTTTTTTCTTTTTTTGATACTTTATTTACATGTCAAATGTTTCCCCCTTTCCAGATTTCCCCTTTGGAACTTCCCTATCCCCACCCTCTCTCCCTGACTCTACGGGGGTCTTCCCCCACCCACCCACCCACTCTCATCTTCCCTCCTTGGCATTCTCCTATATTGGGGCATCTAACACCCTCCGGCCCAAGGACCTCTCCTCCCCCTGATGGCTAACAAGACCCTCCTCTGCCACATATGTGGTCAGCACCATGGGTCTCTCTATGTGTATTCTTTGGTTGGTGATCCAGTCTCTGGGAGCATCAGGAGATCAGGCCAGTACTTTCTTTATATGACTGTAAATAATCTGATTCTATGGGTCTGGGGAAGAAGGAAACTCAAGATGCACATGGAGTCATCAAAGTGCTTTTACAGCAAACACCTGAGTGTTATCACTTCTGAAACTATCCTCAATGGGTCCTTATGGATTATGCTTGCATCATCATCCAGACTGGAGCGTGAGATCACCCAGACTGGAGACCCTGCAGAAGACGAGGAGTGGGAGAAGGAAAACTACACTGTGATGCAAACAGAACAAGCTCTGCAGGAGCTGGAGGAAGAAACAGCCAGACTGGTGAGCACACTACCCTTCCCTATTCTTCCAGTCACTTCTCCTTCCTCCTTCTCTCCACCCATCTCCGAAGCACTCCACTTCTACAGGAAGTGGTAACTACTGTAAATGCCCACACAAGCCATTCCATGGGCATCATCCTGGCCTCCCGTAGAGCCCACTCACTTCAACTAAGCTAGTTTCTTTTTAATTTTAATCTGATAATATATTTAATTTAACTCAAAATTGCTGAAATATTATCTCAATATATAATCAACCTAAATATGTAACTAACATTTTATTCTTTTAAAAATATTTTTGAGATTATAATGACATCATTTCCCTCTTCCCTCTCCTCTATTCAAACCCTCCCACATACCCAACTCTGATCTCTTTAAAATTTGTGACCTCTTTTTCCATTAATTGTTGTTACATTCATATATACATGTACATATGCACATACATATTCCTAAATACAGAAATATAACTACTTCAGTCTATGGTGTTACTTGTATGTGTGTTTTCAGGGATGACAGTTTGGTGTTGGATAACTAATTTCTGTGTTCTTTCCTGGGTGAGTCTATTTTTATCACTCTAACTATTTCGTAGTTATGTATACTATTGTACAGGGTTGAAGTCCTCATTTTCATGAGTGTGTCTATTGGTGGCATCCTTGTTCGAGTCATGTTTTGGTATCCACATTGATGAAACTTTATGAATATAGCTACTGACATTTCTAGAAGACACAATCTCGCAGAAAATTCCCTGTTTCTCTAGCTACCTCTGGCTATGACAGTTTTTCCTCCTCCTCTCCAGCAAGATCCCTGAGCCTTCAGTGTAGGAGTTGTACTGAAGATAGAACAGATGGCCAGTCAGTTGTAGTTTTCTGTAATGATCTTTGCCCGTTGCAAAGAGATGTTTTCTTGATGAGGGGTGAGAACTACATTTGTCTGTGGATATAAAGAAAAACAGTAGTTAGGGAGTAAATGGTGTTTGTAGGTTTTCCTCTACTACCCCTTCAACTCGCCCTGGGGGGCTGGGTAGGTTTCAATACCTGGCATTATTTCCCTCTTGTTGAGCAAGTCCTAAGTCTAATTAGAGAGCTGTTGGTTACCACAAAGGTATGGATGCCACTACTACACCCTTAGGGTTATCATGCCATACTGACTGCTATTGTGATTCAAGGTGGCATAGTTGGGTAGGATTGTTGGCTGCCTCTCTAATTTGGAAGCTTCCATAATGCCTTCTGGTACCATGAAACTAGTTCTCAGGGAGGAGGCCTTTAAGCTGATCTTTTTGCATACAAAAACTATGTCCATGGATGGGAGGGAATTGGGAAGATCAGGATTTCTTGGTCAATATTTAGTAGTGGAAACATAAGTATCTATAACCCTCACATGCTGCTGATTATTTCAGCTGTGATTTGATTTCAAGATCAACTTACATTGTACATGTTCAAACTTCTGTAAGAAAATGCCTGTCTTAGTCAGGGTTTCTATTCCTGCACAAAACATCATGACCAACAAACAAGTTGGAGAGGAAAGTGAATAAATCTTACATTTCCACATTGCAGTTCATCACCCAAGGAAATCAGGACAAGAACTCACACAAGATAGGAACTTGAAGACAGGAGTGGATGCAGAAGCCATGAAAGAACGCTGCTTACTGGCTTGCTTCTCCTGGCTTGCTCAGCTTACTTTCTTATAAAACCCAAGACTACTAACTAGCCCAGAGATGGCACCACACACAATGGGCTAGGCCCTTCCCCCTTGATCACTAATCGAGAAACTGCTTTACAGCTGGATCTCATGGAGGCATTTCCTCAAGAAAGGCTCCTTTCTCTGTGATAACTCCATGTCAAGTTGACACACAAAACCAGCCAATACAATACCTTTATGAAACAGGCATATCAACTGAATAAGAGCAAATGCTGTCCTTTTGATTCAAACTTACACTCTGGTCCTTTCTCTCTCCAGGAGAGGAAGAATGAGACCCTTTTCCACAGTATCTCAGAACTTCAAGGAAAGGTAGGACAGGGCTCTGTGTTTCTCAGTGGCTCCACTACATCCTCATTCCCAAAGAGGCAAGATAAGGAAAGTGGACTCAGGTGTCAAAGAGGCCTCAGTTTGACATAGATCCCACTTCCTGACCCACTCCCCTGAGGCTAAGGCTCTTGTCAAAAAGTCATGAATATTCTCTGCAAGTGTGGAGAGGAAGGAGTAGTAATGGGGTGTTTAATGATCTCACTAGTTCTCCATTCTATCACAAGAAAATCGATTCCAATAGGCACTCTGTTGAAGTGCTTAGCCAAGACCGTTACCAGAAGTTAATTTTACCTTCTTAGCATACCCACAACCACCCTTAATCTCCAAGGATTTCCTCTCCCAGCCCCTTCACATTGCAGAGAACTTAACACCAGTACCCACTCTGATCCACTCTGCAACCCTGAGTAGCCCACATTGAAGTGGGGCTTGAAAGAAGTGCTTGCTTACCATGACCTGGTCACAAGACTAGTAAGAAGGCACAGATAGAACACAGATGGTTCCATAGGACACCAAGTATTTCCCATCTCCCAAGGGTCAGCTCCTTGAGACTTTCATATAGCTATGACTCAACTCACACACCAAAAGATACTTTTTTTCTCTGACATTATTATTATTATTTAGCATTATTATCATTATTTTATTTATGTTTGTATTTTAAGTGTGCTTTTTATTTGAAACTGCAGCTTACAAGAAAATCACAAAAAGCAATCAGGTGTGAACAAGGTGATCAGGAAACAACCCCAGAAGAGGCCACGGTAAGTGCTAAAGCACTGGGGAGGGGTTTGGATTGCATGGCCAGGGAAGAGCTGTCAAGCTGAACACAATCATCAGGGGAGCTGAACATTCTTTAGACTTTGACCTGTATCAGACTTGACATAACCAGAGACACTGTGGTGCCTCTCTCTCTCTCTCTCTCTCTCTCTCTCTCTCTCTCTCTCTCCTCTGCTCTTATACAAGAATTGTTCTCTGTAGCACATTTTATTCTCCTTTCTATTGGGAAGGACAGCACAACCATGAGTATAAATTCTTGGGGGAGCTGAATTCCTTCGTTTATACCCTGGCATTATCACTTAGTCTGGCATGTGCAGTTAGGCTATTTCATCATGCTCTCTCTTGCAGCATGGGTTGTTCAATGTATTTGTTCCTCAGAACAAATGAGATTGTGTGTATGAAATCTTCTTTCCTCTTTGTGTTATCTGAATGCTCACAGAGTCATCTAACAATGTTGAAGTTGTTCCTTAAAAGTCTGGCTGAGGTTACATATAAATTTAATAAAGGCAGACTGAGGATCTGTATGTCTACAGAATGTCAAATAAGTTATATGTGTTGATTTCAATCAAAAAAGGATTTATTCGCTTAGTCCCTAAACTATTTAAGGGTTTATGTTTTCTAAACATACTATAAATGTGTAGCATTTCTCCAATTATGTTCCAGATCTAAGGACCCAAACCAACTACAATGTGTCTAATCTAAAGACAATTTTTTTGGTACTGAGAAAGCAGACAGAATTCTCCCTCAACATTTTCTCCAGAATTAATTCTTTTTCCTAATCTAATGTCCCTTACATTCAAAAAATCAATGTTTAAAGCCTCTGAAGAAATGGGGACACTGATAGAAGCAGAGAACGGAAGTAAATGGGATTCTTGTCCCATCTTCTGATGGCCAGTTTAGTACTGGGGTCCACACACACAAGCAGTCCAAAGCCAGCAAGCAAACCTGATTGACTAAGCTCCGGTACTGAACATCTGGGAAGAATGGAATGGTGGGTCTGAGGCTACATCAGAAAGAAGATGGAGATAAGGCCAAGAAAGGGTTATAAAGACCTTGCCTATGCTTGCCATATAAGCAGTCAGGAGACCTGTTTTCTCCCAAGGTTCCTTCTTTTGCAGAACAGGTTTTGCTAGAGGCAACCCAGCCATAATCAATAAGAATCAATCAGCATCTCAGCCTTTGTGATGCTGCCATTATTTGCTGTAGAATGTCATTAGCTCTGTGAACCATCTGTTTTGTGGCATTCCGGTGTGATTACTGTATGACACACAGCATCTCCTTTCCTTCTCTTCCTCTGGCATGTTAGTAATCAGGCCAGCCACTTAAGAAGATATCTGTTCCCAAACCGGATGACTCACACCATTGGCCTGCAAGAATAGCTCTTAGAACATCTGGATGACTAGCCTTGATGTCATTAATTGAAGGGAGAACAACCTGTGCAGAGTGCAGATGTCAAATCACAGCATCTAGACAGGAGAGGAAGAACAGAGCTGACTAGAGAAGCATGGTATTTCTGCGCTGCCTGCAACATATACCCAAAATGCAACCCTTCCTCTCCGTTGGTTACCCCGATACTTCCTGTTTCTGAAAGCCGCCATAACAACTAAAATCGCCTCAGAAACATGATTCTCCTTGCTTCATATTTCACTCCTAAACTATACCATTTTCTATACCCGGAGAAAAATTGTCCTTTTCTATCACAAAAGACTTTGTCTTTCCACTTCAAGCTCTCCCCTGGATTCACACTGCAATCAGAATAAAGATCCAAACTTCGTCTACTAGCTCCAGGCTCCTGTAATATAACCTAGACAAATCCTTCTAGAAACTATGGCAGTGCTTCTCAACCTTCCTAATGCTACGAACTTTTAATACATCATGTTGTGGTGACCCTCAACCTTAAAACTATTTCCGTTACAACTTCACAACTGTAATTTTGCTGCTGTTAAGAGTCATAATGTAAATACTGCTGTGCAGATGGCCTTAGGTGACCCCTGTGAAAGTGTCGTTCAACTCCCCCAAAGGAGTCACGACCTACAGGCTGGGAATCTCTGATTCTATTTTGATTGCCTTTTTTGCACAGACCATTATTGTATTGACTTTTTGTTATGTCCTCAACTATAATGAAATCTCCTAATGAAGGCAAAGGACTTACCCATCCTTGCTCTCCACACCGGGGGCTGGGTGGAGAGAGAGAGATTGACTATGTGTATTAGTCTAGTGTAGTGGCCAATATAAAATAGTGTTTCTCCAAATAGTTAAGGAAACAAGAATAAGAAAGGAAAACCATAGTGAGGGGTGCAGTTCTGAGCAAAAGTTCTGGATCAAACTAACTACAGAGCAAGTTCTAGGGCAGGCAGGCCTACACATTAAAATTCTGTGGGGCAGGAGAAGGAAGAAAAAGGAAAAAGCCAAGTTCTTTAAGACTGTAATTTTCTGAAAAAAAAAATTGCTTAAGAACTGTATAATTCAAGGGCAAATGTAACAGATCAAGGTTTGACATAGAGAAGTCTGTTCAGCGGCAAAGCTCTAGATGCCATAAGGCCCCGGTCGACTGTGGGCTGATGTGTCAGGAGCTATCACTGAGCACTGAGATGATTGATGCGCCTGCCTTGTGCACTTTCATCTGCTGATCCTTTCCCTTCAACAGGTTAAGTTACAACAGTTGGAGTCTTCCTGTGCAGACCAAGAAAAGGAGCTTGGCAAGGTGCGAACTTTAGAGTTCTTCCCAAGAAGGAGAAACATCATCTTCCATCGACATATTACACCCAGAGTCAGGACCATCCTGGGGCTAACTGGTGGTTTAAAAGTGAAAAGGACCATAAGCACTATCCTTAGATTTTTTCTTTCTGCTGAATGTTTTACAAGACACATCCTAACACCTCTGTCTAACACATGTTGGTTCCTTTTCCAAATTCCCCTAAGTAATTCCTCTGTGGACTACATAATGCATGATTTATTTGTTCTCAAAAATGAAATGCATTTATGCATACAGCAAAAGTGTACAATGTGGGTCTGGAAATGGGGGTGGAACATACAGACTTCTGTTCTTACAGCAATAAACTGAGAAAGCTTTAAGACTCAACTTTGGTTTCCCAGATAATGGAAGACTATGTGTTTGTGTCTCAGCTCTGTGAAGATCAAGCTCTCTGCATAAAGGTACAGCTTCTCTGGCAAGGGACAGCAGGGGGATTGTTAAGGGACATGATGAAATATTCCCAGGTTGCTCAAGGGATGCTAGAAAAAACTATCTCAATGTGATACTAGGGCAAGACTGTATGGTCATCAGCCCAGCCTGTATCACCCTCCTGTCCACTGAGTCTTTGTAACTGCTGATCTACTATCTAGGTACCACTGTCCTTAACTTAATAATGAGCATGTCTGTATGTGTGAGCACGTCTGTATGTCTGAGCAGTTATTCTTGGGAACTGACTCCTACTGAGAAGTAAGAGAGACAAGGTGGTGGTTTGAAAGAATGTAGTCATGGAAACACCAGGCATTCATTCTATAGTCTAGTGAACGTGTTTGCATGTTTTAAGACATCATATCATAAAGTATACACATAATAACTATGGCTCCATGCTATTCTCTTTAAAGAAGTACCAGGAAACTTTGAAGAAGATAGAAGAAGAACTGGAGACTGGATACCTTGAAAGAGAAATGTGAGCATCAACAAAGCAACATCCTCTTTGGTGGTTAGCCCCTTCTTGGCTAAGTCACCATGAACTCTGCCCAGGTCCCCTCTGGAGCTGAATGAGCCCCTCTTTTTGTGATCTGGTTAGAATCAGAGTCTTAAAATACTATAGAAACACATCTTCCTTCATAAGTTTAGCTCATGGCCACATTATAAGAGCATAAACTTGAATTTTAAAAAGTGGTGCTGTCTGAAATCCTTGGTAAGTGGAGTGTTCCTGTGAACACAGGGTGACCTACACCTGTTCCCGTCCTCACTTCTCCTAAATATGTGAGATCCCATCCACAATATAGGCATGAGATGCATTCTGGAGAGACTTGAGAACTGTGAGCTCTACTGAGCTATGAACACTAAAAACTTAAAATGACGAGACTCTTGCAGATGTGCTTTCCTTCTCAGATGGAAATGGTACAGAACCAAAACAAAGAGTCACACCTCCATTACTTCCGCTTTTTATGAGCTAGTCTTACTGAATATGTGTTTCTATTTTTTAGATATTTGGAGAGACTTTGGCTTAACAATAAGAAGCCGAAACTGCATAATCTTCTAAGTAGGCCATTTACTAATGGCAATGTAGAAGCCAGGTCTTTTAGGGTATGGAATTCCTTGATCCTGAGAGACACTCTCAGATCTTTTTAGATGCTTGCTGGACATTACATTAGGACTTCATTGTGTTGAAGAATAGTGTTGTCTAGTATAACATTCTATGCCATCCAATAGGAAGGCACTATCCACAGGTGACCGACTTCTGAGTTCTTGGAAGACAGATAAAGTAGGCAAGAGGCTGAGTTTCCGTCTTAACTATATTTAAACAGCTGTACATCATAGCTACGCTGTTAGATAATGCGGCTTTTAAATAATCATCCTATACATTATGAATAGTTGAATATTTTGTCCAACATCTTTTGTGGTTTCTCTTCCTCTTAGATCTAAAGTCTTAAGCATGGATTCTGAGAGAGAAAAGAGTACAAGCGTAAATAAGAAGGTAAGAGTTCCATTCCTTCCACTCCATGCTTTCACATACCAAGGGAGTTTCCGGAACTCTACGTCACCCAGTGGATGCCTGGTTTGCTCGGTGAACTTACCAAACATTTCCAACCCTAAGCCTGCAGTATTCTAGACCACCACCAGCATTCCCCAAGATGGCAGAGGAGCAGTTGTCTCTCCAACTTTCATCCATACACATGGCAGATTCTCAGAAGCTAACCTGAGACCTAAGAGAATTGCACCTGAAAGCCGGAAGGAGCACTATTTGATGCAGCATACTATAAATGCCCTTTCTCCCCTGTGATCATAAAAAGCTTTTCTGTTCTTCCCAACACAGTCTTGAATCTTTCATAACACAGGGCACCAGGTATCTGCCCACATGTAGCTGGAGTTGTTCTGTAAGTTAAAACACAGAAAGCCATACTTTGTTATGTCACGCCTCAGTGTCTGTCCATAGTTAGCATCATGACGTCATCACAGGCAAAGGTCTGAAGTGGCAGGACTTTTGGAAAGAAGGAACTAGTCCTTTCAGCCTTCCGGTTGTCTCATAGCAACAGGCACACTGAGCTACACTGGCCTACAACCAAAGCTAACAGGCACCAGAGTTGTCATGCTGTCAACATAAATGTTTCTTTTAATCTCAGAAACAAGAGCCCATCTCTTTGCATAAGAGGAAATAGCAGATGTTAACTGTCTTAGTCAGGGTTTCTATTCCTGCACAAACATCATGACCAGGAAGCAAGTTGGGGAGAAAAGAATTTATTCAGCTTACACTTTTACACTGCTACACTTTTACACTTTTACACTGGAACTCAAGCAGGTCAGGAGGCAGAAGCTGATGCAGAGGCCATGGAGGGATGTTACATACTGGCTTGCTTCTCCTGGCTTGCTCAGCTGGCTTTCTGATAGAGCCCAAGACTACCAGCCCACAGATGGTACCACCCACAAGGGGCCCTCCCCCCTTGATCACTAATTGAGAAAATGCCTTATAGCTGGATTTCATGGAGGCATTTTCTCAACTGAAACTCCTTTCTCTGTGATAACTCCAGCTTGTGTCAAGTTGACACGTAAAACCAGTCATTACTTTAACATACATTAACTATGGTCCTGGGATCAGTCAGATATTTGCTTTTGTTGGACCATGCTCACATATTCTGTACAAGTCATTCTGGTCCCCATGTCACACATGTCACTCAGCAAGTAAGACTCCTGAAATTTGCTAGATCTGACATTCTAGAACCAAGCTTAGCCTGCTCTACCATGCATTCTCAGAGGCCCATCAATGGGTTCTTTCTTAGCAACAACCTGAGAAAACTAAATTTTTCTTTCCAAAGCCTATTGTAGTCCTATGAGGGTCCACTGGCCAGTGATGGTCAAGTGCTTTCATGCAGGATAGGCTGCCTGGGCTCTGAGCACCTGCAGTGCCCAGCTGCCTCAGGCCACAGCCATGGAATGCATGCCAGTTCTGTTGGCTTCAAAATGTGGTCAGAAATCCTCCTGCTCTTAACTCCCAAGGATGTTTGTTCTAAAGGCAATGAAATAGAAGAGAAAACATTTTGGAAGAGATACATTAAAGAAATCTAGAAAGCCTCATCTTGAGATTATTTTAGTCCTTCTGAAGCTTCTTGCTTAGGCCACATCTGTATGATTCCTGTGGACTGTTAAGTTCCTGTTGGCAAAATAGAAGGTAAATGAGCAGGCAAGGGAGCAAGGACTGTGAACTCTGGCCCAGTTTGTAGGCCACTTACAGCTATATTATCACCTCGTTAATATTCATAGCTATCTTTCTCTACCTTAGTTTCTCTCTCTCTCTCTCTCTCTCTCTCTCGCTCTCTCTTTGTGTGTGTGTGTGTGTGTGTGTGAGTGTGTGTGTGTGAATCAAGTCTAGAAAGATGGCTCAGCTGCAAAGAGTGATTGTTGCTCTAACAAGAGGAACCAAGTTCTCTCAGCACCCAAGTCATTCAGCTCACAACCACCTTGAACTCCAGCTCTAGGGGATCTGACACCCTCTTCTGGCCTCTGTGAGCACCCAACCCTATGTATACATAGGTATCCACCCAGAGCCACAAACAAGTTTCAGAATAAATAAAGTGAATCTTTACAAAGCAACGTTCATCTTTAAAAATTACATCTGTTTGTACATATGTCAAGAAATTGCAAGGTTTGTATAAATATAACGCTCAGCTGATGATTCACTAATGTTGTCTGGCAGCTTCCAGAAATTGTTTATTTACTATTGGTGTTTCTTCCAGGATGGTTTCATCAGTAAAGGGGCATTGAGGTTCAGTAAAAGGTAAGCAAGATCTTTTTCTGGTAAACTTCCTGAAAATCTTAAGAAGTCAGGAGCTAGCCTTAGCCATACTGTCAGAAAGCAAAATCTAGACAAGGTCTGGACAGTGGTGGCACATGACTTTAATGCCAGCACTTGGGAGGCAGAGGCAGACAGATTTCTTAGTCCAGAGCCAGCCTCATCTACAGAGAGAGTTCCAAGACTGCCAGGGCTACACAGAAACCCTGTCTCAAAAAAAAAAAAAAAAAAAAAAGCAAAACAAAACATCTAGACAAGAACTACCACACACACACACACACACACACACACACACCAGCAGACTGTTGCTGATGAATATCTCAGTTATAATGACATGACTTCTGATCCAAAGGCAACTGATAAACTCAATTCCATGTCAGAGGCTAGCCACTTAGCAATTGTGAGGAACAGAAATCTTGATTCCCACAAAAGATGTAGCCACTCTCACATTTCTTCCCTTTCTCTTTCACAGTTTGAACTAACTTGATGCACAGAGTTCTGCAGTGGCAGTGATAGACAGGAAGTGAGGAGGGGTCAGAGCCCCTAGATGCAAGTGGACACCAACTGACAGCAGGCATAACAAAACAGAACACATCTGTGGAAAGAAATCCCTAAGAGTATCCACCACGAAACAATTTTTTTAACTCTTTAAATGAACAGGGGTCCAAGATTTTAATACCTGAGAACATATTGGTCCCAAGGGAAACAATGTAACAGCAAAGAATAATTAGTATTCATGAATGCCCGCCACACACAAGGAGAGGGCAAATGATGTTCCATATAATCTGCTTACAGAGACCTAAGGAAACAATATTTAAAGTGGTATCAAATACAGGTTAGAAAGAGTTCCGTCAGGACAGCTAAAATTATTGATGCTTAAAAGTCAATTCCAATTGTCTGGAAAATTTGGTTAAGGAAAACACCCTTTAATATCCCATACATGAAATATTAGCTGTTCCTATATCCTTACGTAGGACACTCCCAAAGCAATGAGCAGAGTGCTCTCAGAGCCCGCAGGCTGTTCCTCTAATCCATAACACCAGAGTCCAGTAGGACAAACTCTGATTTCGACCATGTTTTATCCCTTAGAAGTGGACATTACAAACTGTCCACACTGCAGTGCATGCATTAGGGGAAACCAATAGTTTGCAGATATTTAGTAAACCTGAACCGCATTTGAATAGAAAAAAAAAAAGAGTATTTTTCTAGACTTACTTATGTTGTTTGGCTTATCGAGACAGGGATTCACTATGTTTGTCTCCTACTCATGACCTTCCTGCCTCAGCTTCCCAAGTGCTTCAGCACTGATTCTAATCAAATAAAAGGTTGACAAACAAGACCTTACTAAAATTAAGAAACTTTGTTCTCTGATACCTGAGAATCAGGGAACCATTATAAAGGTGGATGAGTATAGAACATTACACATGATGGTAAGTGATCTATAATATATAAAGAGTTCCTGTAAATCAACAAGCACAAACCATGAAATAGGGCAAGAGGAAAGAAACACGTGAGACCAACCAGCCTGTGAACAGATGTTCAGCTTCAATATTCACTAAGGAAATATGAAATGAAGCCACATGAGTTCTTGTCCTATAATTGTTTGACTGGCAGAATCTTAAGCATCTGGTAAGATCGTATGTGGGTCTACAGAAATCCATACGTAGCTGCAACTAACTACTATGGAAAATCATTGGCCAAAAATAAATAAATAAGGGAACAAAATGAAGCTCCATGTGGGAAGTGGAAATAACACAGGGCGTGTGGGGACAGTGACAGTGGCAGGGGCAGTTACGGGCTGACTGGAATGTGAAGGCGTCAGAGGAGCTCAAGCCTGAGGCGTCAGAGGAGCTCAAGCCCGAGTTCTGTTCTGTTTTCTAACCCCTGATTAATCATTTCTGTGGTTTCTCTTGCAGGATTTTCCACTCCCTCTTGTTCTCTACGCTGTTTTTCATCAGATTGCTGGGGTACCTGATCTTCCATTTAAGTTTTATAAATCCCGACCTCCTGGTCAATGCACTGCCCAAGATACTGAGCAGGGACGTCTTGTGGAAGCTGCGATGTTTCCTCTTTCCATCTCTCACACTTGAGATAGAAGACATGTTACCCCACTGATCCCAAGCCATATCTGAGGGCAGTGGATGGCAGGAGGGATGCAGGCTTGCAAATGGGAGGTGGCAAAATCTGTGGAGGGAAGAGGTATACCTCGGTTTTCCCCTTGAGGTTGGCCTACTTAGTGACCATCTGTCTCCATGTCACTTTTCCAAGATTAACCTTGCCCAGTAAAGAACTCTGTCAGTAAGTCTCTGGATGGATGGGTACAATGAATGGTACACAGTGGAGAACAAACCTGGTCAATTTTGGAATTCTGTAGATGCTTTGTAAAGTTAGAACTGACCAGGAAGTTCCATCAATCTCCAGAATCTAATGACTGGGCTCCCTGGAATGCACAAGATCCCCCACTCCTTACAGCAGAACTTACATGAAAATCAAGAGTAGTGTCAGCTAACCTGCTGTGTGTATCACACACATGTCACATCAGACACCCAGGAAACTAAGGCAGAGAAATCATGAGCTCAAGACCAGAAGAGGCAAGGTAGGAAGATCTCTCCAAAATAATAATTAATAATGATAATCAGCCAAGATTTATGAATATAAAAGATTGTACTAGGCTGGAAGAAGCTTCAAAATGTCATCAGGGTTACATTTCCATTTCTTTCTCCTTGGTCACCCCCCTTTTAGTTCAAGATGACTGTCTCCACCGTAAATCCCATACTACCCAATCAGCAGTCTCAGCAGAATGAAGCAGGTTTGGTCAATTTCTCTAACAGCAGAGCCCAGAGAACACAGACTGGGCCATCTGATGTAAACCACTTAACTATCTCACAACAGGACAGACTTTCCTGAGGTCTAGCCTGAGGCATGTGTCTAATTCCTGGGTAGAGAATGGGAGAGGTAAAAATGAGAAGAGGAGGGACAGGGAATTGGCTCAATGGATAAGGGCATTTTTCTGTGGAAGAATAACCTGGCCCCATGTTTTAAAAAAAATAGAAAATAAAAACTAAAATAAAAGTCAGCCATGCCTGTAAGCCCAATGCTAAAGAAGGAGGAAAGGCACACCCTCACTGTCCAAGCCGGTCAGATGTGGTCCTGCCTGAAGGAACCAGATTAATAAAGCAGGCCATTGGATTCCCTTCACTGTCCTCCACCAGAATTTGTGTGCAAGCACACAGGAAAAAAAAATAGTCAAGGGGACAGCCCAGCTAGACTGCATACAGTGTGTTTCCCACAGAAAAAGAGTCCATGTTTCCAGAAAGGGAGAGAGGAATGCTTTACAAGCAAGGCAGACATCCCCTCAATCACTCAACTCCAGCAACTAAACCTCTCAAGCTGGAGCCCTATCTGTTTTCCCACAAAGTCCTCAAGATCGTAGACTGAGATACTAAAAATTCCTACAGACAGATCAGGATAAGACTCGTGTCATTAATCAGGTCTCTAGAGCTTCAGTGAGCAGGAGCCCTGAACTGCACACAACTGCTATAAACCACTTTTAACGCTCAGAGCAGTCTACATATGGCCGCAGTCTTTAGTTTTCCAAAACTGCCAAAGCGCCTAAGTGTCTTATTACAGGATATGTTCAGACCCAGCCCCGCCCACCCACTCCACCCCTCACCCCTCATCTCCCCAGATCCCCCCTCACTCCCACTCCCACCCCACCCTACCCCACCCCACCCCCACACACCCGCCCTGAGTTGCCCCCCCCCTTTCTACCGTCAGAATCCCTGACAGCCCTGACATTCACCGTAAGAACAAGCGCTAGCTCAGTCCACTGCTGTTGCTCCTTGAAACCACACGATGTCACTGTTGAGAAGTGAACCTACACAAGGTGCAGGGATCTTTTATTAAACCAATGAAGACATACTGGCTAATAGTAAGCAATGCTACTGATGTGTGAGCCAAGGAGAGAAATCAGACTGGCCTGTTCTGGAAGGCTTAGGAGGCAGCTCAATTCACTTGCATGCTCTGCAAAGGCAGGTGAGTCCATCCCTCAGGACCCAGCACAGAGGAAGCCTGCGCAGGATCTCAGTGCTGTGTTCAAGGCACTCCCCTCCTGCTGTTCAAATCATTAGCATCAAGGTCAAGATTTTAGAAGATGGATTCTAGCTTTGATCTATCAGGAAAAATTTAGTGACTGAAGCCAGCCTGTTCTCTGGAAATTGCCCCTTCTCCTGTAGTCAAGATTTCTTCCTTTTGGGGCTCTTGGAACCCAAAGGGTCCAGAAAAGTCACCTAAGGTACACATCTGTCCTGCAGTCACTTTTCCACACTCCTCCAAAACGCCAACCCCTAGAGACAATTCAGTCTAATAAACGGCAATTTTAACCCGCTTACTTCTGTAGTCAGACGTAAATTTAGTTCCTAAACTGCTGTTAGCTGGGCTACATATATAGGCAACACCTCTACATACCGAAATTCCCAAAGAGTTATTTCCGTTCCTGAGTTCATGTCGCTCTCGTCTCAAGGGAGGAAAAGAACACAGACATTTTGTTAAGCTAAGGTTGGAGATATAAAACAAGGAAGCATAGCATCTGTCCTGAGAAAAGAAGCGGCAGCATACATGCAGTCATGTTGGGTCCTGTGATAGAAAACAGGAAGTAATTCCCCATGATGATGTACACCCCGTGGTGACATCAGATCTGTGGGTTAACCGTTCTCAACCTGCGGGTCAAGACACCTTTGCGGATCAAACAACCCTTTCACCTTTCACCTTTCACCTTTCACCTTTCACCTTTCACAGGGTTGCATGTCAGATATCCTGCATATCAAATATCTGCATTACAGTTTATAACAATAGAAAAATTACAGCTACGAAGTAGCAATAAAAATGTTTTTTTCATTGTTGGGGGTCACCACAACATAAGGAACTATAAAGAGTCGCAGCATTGGGAAGGTGGTTCAGTGCACTAGATGCTGATATAAGCTGCCACTGTCTGTGACACCTTTGCAGAGGATTAAAAACAGGAGTCACTGGGCAACATAAACTGGGCTCTGCAGGGGAGTGGAGGGCAAAGAAAGCTCAAAGTTGGGTGGGTGGGGAGGTGGGAGCGGAAGGGTGGTATAAGGGAGCTTGGGGATAAATATGAGCAAAATACACTGTATGAAATGAAATTCTCAAAGAATTTAAAAATCTTTAAAATCTGAGGCCAAGAGATGGCTCAGTGGTAAATTCCCGCTGTGAAAGTACAAGGACCTAAGAGATCAATTTCTAGCATAGCACCTGTGTAACGCCCCTGTAGCCCCATGGCTGAGCAGAGGCAGGCAGATCCCAGGGCCTTCAGGCCAATATGGCAGAAACCGGGAGCTCCAGGTTCTCTGAGAGACTTGGTCTCATGATGTAGAGTGGTAGGGAAGGCAATGTTTGCACCAGCTTCTGGGCTCTTCACACACACACACACACACACACACACACACACACACGCACACACACGTCTGCACACACACCACAAGTCTATCTTGGGTTAATATTTTCAATGGAACTAACTAAACAGAAGTACCAAAAGCATGCAGCAAATGTAAGTGGATCTCTGTGAGCTCAAGGCCAGTGAGTTTCAGGCTAGCCAGCTACAGATCCTGTCTCAAATGATGGCGGTGACTTAGCCTGCTAAATTGTGTGGAACTGTTAGACTCTGCACAGCTTTGGCTTGTATCCTAATCCTGCCAATCCTAAACGATAAGGCCCAGCACAATGCTGAGTCCTGGAAGGCTCTCTACTCAGGCCTGCAGAATTCGTTCTTTCCTGAGCATGGTGGTTTGCTCCCACTGGACAGTCAGTGTTATGTTATGGATTCCCTTTTTGGCACACAGAAAGACAATATGAAAGAACTCCACTATAAGCGTTCTGCTCTGGGTCAGAGGTGTCAACACCCGCTAATCTCATGTGTTTGAAACTCAGAATCGGAGATGAAAAAGTATACATTTTAACTTCAGAATCATGTATGTAAAGAAAATTTTAAGATTTTTTCCTTTCATGGATGTTTTTTATCACTACACTTTCTCTGCTGTGGCTAAGCAGCATAATGCTGAGAAAATAGCCCAGCGCGACTGAAGAGGACTCAAGTCCACAGCCCCAGCTCGGCATCTGTAGAATTGCCTCCATCGTTTGTAGTAAGGGTGAGCACTAAGAGCAGTGTTTGAGGTTGGAACACAGTAGCTGAAGATTAAGAAGCATAGATATCTCATATCAGAGACAAAAGAGCCCACTTAGTGATGATGATGATGATGATGATGATGATGATATAATAATGGAGAGACAGATTTCCTCTCCAGTATAAACATTAAGAGATGAACTGTCGCTCTTCTGACCACAGCTACAACATCTCTTAAGTAATTTGAAATTTTAACTTTTTGGTTCTAAGAAGCAGAGACATTCTGGAGTTAAAGTGAGTAGCATCACGAAGTTTAAGATTCCTCTGTTAAAGGGCAGAACAAACTTCGGCTCCTGGATGCTTGCTGTGAACTTGAGGCAGGGCTCACATGCAACATTAAAAAAAAAAAAAAAATCAGAGGCTACCTACAGTGTGAGGAGAGAGCTGCTGCAGCTGGTAGCTGAGACCTAGACACTGTCTTTCCAAACGGTGTCTCCATCACAGCAGACACCGAGGCAGCATGGTCGGGCTAGTGCAGCAGGAAGGACCTCCATTTGACCACAGCTGCACATATTCTTCATGAACAGTAGAGGGCACTGTTCCCCGCCACATGGAAATCTCCAGCGCTCACTTGTTCCAGTCTCCAGAGCGTGGTCTGTAAGCTAGAACATCAAGAGTACAAGCAACAAAGTACCTAGCTACCAAGAATTATCGATGCCTAAAGATAGAATCGCTCTAATCCACAGACTACGTGCCCCGAGTAGAGTTTTACCCCCTACCTCCTTAAACTTATGCGCCTTGAATTAGAACTTGCAATTTTGATAATTGTCCGAATAGATATCACTCCACCACTCTCCATACATTAAGATAAACAGAGGGCTAGATGGACCCGAAGCTCTTTCACTTGGTGGAGACGGGGATACATGCTGATTCCACTGTAGCAGCAACTCCCTCCTCTGCCATCCTCAGCCCTCCTCTGCCCAGACACACGACAAATCTTAACCTAGACTTCTGCCCGGAACACTCGTGTCTCCTCTCAGATTATATTATCCACATGAGAAACCAACGTTTGGACACTGGAATGTCAGGACTCACCTGTAGCTTAAGTACATAGGGAGTAGAGGCAAGAGGGTCAGGAGTTCAAGGTCATCGTGGCCTACAGAGTGAGTTCAAGGCCAGCCTGCGCTGCATGAGACCTTGAAAAAGTTTGGGAGTTTAATGTTAGGTGACCTGACTTCATTCATTCTGCAGCCCTGCAGTCCCAGCGTCTTCCATGACACTCAGACCCTCACAGCAGATGTGATGTTAGTGATCATGGCTGTGATTTGTGGGCCACCAGTTGCACACCAGACAATGTTCTGGGTTTTTTGTTTGTTTTGTTTTTTGTTTGTTTTTGGGTGTGGTTTTTTTTGTGCATCATTGAATTAAACGTGATCTTCCAAGGTCAATGTTATTATACCCAAGTTATAAGCAAGCCTTTTGCTGAAAACAATGCTGATTACGAAGGTTTTGCATTGAAATTCTGGGATCCAGGTGTGGCTCTCACTCTACAGCTTGGTTCCTAACACTCTAGTGCTGCCGAAAATAGGTAGACCAGATGTCCAGCCAGGGACAGGTTGGGACATACCTCCAAGGAAAGGGGATGTTTTATTACCTCTGTACAGGAAGATCCCTGCCTTGGCTATGCTTATATATAACATAGGTACCAAAGAGGCTTGGGGACTAACTGTAGAGTCATAGAACTGGAAAACAATCTGAGGCTTTTCTCTCCAGAACAATCCACCAGAGTTTAATTGTGAGGTGGAATGGAATGGCAGTGTTAAAATTTAAATGAGTTTTTAATTGGATTTCATGTTTTAAAGAAAATTGAATCCAAATCGTTGGACTTAGGTAATTTTGGGTATCACACCAAGTACACAAACTCTCTAAAAGGCCACCTAACACTGTCTCAGCTGCCTAAAAGTCTGGGGCCTGGAATCTGCAACCCTTTCCTTTGGGGCTTGGAAGGCCTGTAAAGAGAGAAGGAACGCTGACCTGGGCTGTGTTGGATGCTGAATGAAGAAGCCATGTAAGCAGTGGCTCGTGTACCTCCACTACTTTGCAATCAACCCCCAACACCCACACACTAATTTTGAAAAGATTGAAGGTACATGGGGGTGCAGTGGTGCAAGAGGCTGAGGCAGGAGCATCATCTGGAGTTTGGGGTTAGCCTGGACTTCCCTGAGAGTTCCAGGCAAGCCTTGGCTACAGAGTGAGACCCTGTCTCAAAGAAAGAGGTGGGGCGAAGGGATGGCTTCCGGCAACCAGATAGGTAGGACCTGCTGCATATGGAAGGATTCTATCTCTTAGCCCTGACTGACAGTCCTCCAACATACTCCCCGGACTGACGCTACAGGCTGAATAGCTGGTCTACACTGTCCATTCTTTCCTCCTCCTCCTTCTATTTTATGAGTCAGGAAAGATTCCATCTCACTTTCCCTCTCTACCGAGATGAACCACAAGGTTTGCTCAAATTGTTTTGTGTTCTGGAATCATTTTACTTCTATTCCTTTCCACTGACTCACCCTATATCTCTTAGGCAATAAAGGTCAGAAGGTCGCCTGGGTGACAGTCAAACCAGTCACCCTCAACGGAAAAGCCCTGTGAATTGCAAGACATCTTATGCCCAGATACCCAGATGCCTCAGGGTTCTTCCGCCATCATCTTCCTGCAGTTCAGTCGGGCATTTTGTAGAGGAACAAGATCCTCGCGAGCCAGGCAGTACGTAGCACTGCTGCAAAACTTATTTTTATTACTAGGTGTCTCTGCAGTGACTCAGAAGACATGTAAGAAATAGATGAGAACACAGGAAAGGAAGAAGATTCCTGTTATGCAACTTGAAGAAGGCTGTACCCACTTCTTCCACACGGTGGCGCAAGGTCCCTAAAAATGGTCTCAATGCGGACAACGAACGTTCTCATTAATCCTTGGGGAAAAAAGCCTGTAGGTCTGTCCCTGTCCACAGCCCACTACCGACGGGGGAATCAGAACTCACTGGCTCAGTCTGTACTGACCCTGGGGCTACAGAGAACCCTCACTAGAAGGTGGAATGTGTGAAATCCTGAACCAGAGTGCAAAGTCCATGAGAGATCAGGTGGCTTGCAGATCCTGCCAGAAACGCCATGTAAGACTTGCCTTTGAGTTCTTACAATTAGAGGAAGGGAACAAAGCAGGTGATTGACCGGTGTGTCTGCACTGAAGAAACGGGCTTCAGCGAGGGTACCTTTCAAGGCTAGGGGTCAGAGGTGCTGCCTGCCTATCATGGGCCCAATACCCCCTGGCTGTGGGGATTCTGAGGGACATAAAGCTTTTCTTTAAATGTTTATAAAGCTCAGAGGAATGCCATTAAGAGTGTTAAATTAAGGTCTGGAGAGATGGCTTGGGGTAAAGAGGCTTACTGTTCTAGTAAAGTGAGGACCCAGTCTGGTACTCAACACCTATGTATAGCAGTTCACAACAGCCTATAACTCCACTTCCTGCGATCCGACTCCATCTTCTGGCCTCTACAGGCTCCTGCATACACAAAGAGCACTTACACTCACACTGGCTCATACAAGGCACATAAGTTACACACACACATTTTAAGACAAAAGAATGCTCGAGTGAAGCTGGGGTGGGGTGGGGAGAGTTCAGTCCTGATCTACTTGTTCTCAAGTGTAAGTACAGGAGTATGTTCCCCGAATCTACATTAAGAAGCTGGGCATGGGGCTGGAGAGATGGCTCAGTGGTTAAGAGCACTAAATGCTCTTCCAAAGGTCCTGAGTTCAATTCCCAGCAACCACATGGTGGCTCACAACCATCTGTACTGGGATCCAATGCCCTCTTCTGGTGTGTCAGTGTACTCATCATATATATAAAATAAAGAAGCTGGGCATAGTGACATTGTTGGGTACTTGTGATCCCAGTGCTAGCGAGGTAGAGACAGTAGGATCCCTGAGCTAGTTGGCAAGCGGTTGATTCTACTTGGCATCTTCTATTGTTGCTTGGGCACCAAATTTAACATTCTGTGTGTACATGTGGAGATCAGCTAACAACCTCAGGAGTTGAATCAGTTACTTTTCATTGCTGAAAAAAAAAAAAAACCACCATGGCCAAAATTAGTTTGTTGAAGGGAGAGTTTATTTGGGCCTCTAGTTCCGGGGGAGAGTCCTTAGTGGCAGAAGAGGCGTGGCAGCAGATGGCAGAGCAGGAAGCTGGTGGGATACATTTCCATCCACATGCAGGCAGGTCCCTATTGATAATACTTCTCCCATCAAGACTGGACTTCCTCAGGGTTCCGTAACTCCCCCAAACAGTGCCACCAACTGGGGATTAAGTACTCAAATACCTGAGCCTAGAAGGGCTATTTCTTCTTCAAATCACCATAGGTGTCTTTCCTCAGGAGCTAGCTGTTCTCAATGTTTTTTGAGACAACGCCCCTTCCTGACCTGGGATTCACCAATGTCTCACTCACACTAGCTGAGAAGGAAAGCAAGCACCATAAGCAGTTCCTTTTGGAATGAGCACACTCATTTAGTTGGGTAGCCTATCCTTCCAGTAGCAAATAGCTGAGCCCCAAAGAGATGGGACTCGTCAATCAAATGTCAGCAAGGACAAAAAGGTTGGTATCCAATGGTTCTAGGACCAAGAAATATAAGCAACACTGAGTCCAGAAGGATTTTTCTGTTTGTCTCAAATCAGACATTGAAAGCTGGTGAGCCGCAGGCTTAACCTATCCCACGGATACGCCATAAAGGTTTCCCATGTGGTGACAGGGGTGGAGGGCTGTTGCTTATGCTTTGGTGTTTTATTTTATTGCAAATATTTTCAATTCTGGAGATATTGTCTAAAAATCTACATTCAAGGGTTAAAATATGAAGAACACTGTTACCATTGAACAGACATCTCATGAGTAATTTTTCAAGACAAAAAACGAGACTGCTACAGGACATAAGACCATCTGTTCACAATAGTCCCTATTGTCCATTGCATGTCATACTCTGACTACTGGGTTTGTACCACCGGCGTGCCTTGTGGCTCCCAACCCATGCTAAGTGGTGCCTAGAATGAGAATCTTCAAAAGGAACATGATGGTACCAATGGAATGGGGAGATAACCAAAGATAGACTAGGGTGAGATTCCCCCACCCACCCCACCCACCCCCGATGGAAGCAGGGACCTAGGTAGCTATGGGGACTGCTCCTGGGGCCTGGGGAGAAAGCACAGGGCTCCTGGGCATTCCCACCACTGGGAAAAGGTAGTGTGGACAGACACGTCACTGCTGTGAGCAACAGGACCTGAGTTCTGCTGTCCCTCTGTGAACTACGAGGCCACTTCAGAGTGCTCTCTCCAACAGTAGAACACTAGACATTTGTCCAAGATTTGGGCACTGAGCTGAGGAGTTACACTTCCCTCCATTTCCAGGTTGTGCTTAGAGGGAGCCCAGCAGCTTCCAGAGTGCACAAGAAAGCCCTCAAGCAAAGAAGAGAGTTGGATGAAGGTGAGAAATAAGCCCAAGGACTGTAAGTCAGCCGGAACAAGGAGACAAGTCTGCATTTGTGTTTATTACCATGCTATACATAATGACCAAAACAGGCACCCAGTCCGCATGCTCATTAGCATATGAATGGATACAGAAAGTGTGGCGTGTCTGCACAATGGAATCTCATTCAGCCGTGAAGAAGAATGAAATAATGCCATTTTCAAGAAATAAGATGGAACTGGAGATCATCACGGTAAGCAAGCTAAACCAGACCCCAAAAGACAAAGAGACATATTTTCTCTCCTATGTAGAATTATGATGTAAGCGTGTGTGTGTGTGTGTGTGTGTGTGTGACACGAACATAGAAGAGGAGGAACTATATAAAGAAGATCTTATGAGAAGATGGGATACAAGAAAAAGTAACATAAGAAAGACAAAATACTACATAGCTTGTGTTCCTCTCATATGCAGAATTCAGATCTCAGTAAATATGAATTTAACATAAAAGAAGAAAGGAGATTATTTGAGTGGTAGGGGGAAGTAAAGGGGAGAAAGAAGGGTGAGAGAGAGAGAGGTAATGTGAACAGGTACAAGGATGTGTGCATGGCAATGTGTAATGAAACCCATTATTCTGTGTACTAACTAAAAATCAATAATAGTAATTTTAAAACTGTCTTTAAAAGGCATTAGCTCCAGGATGATATGGTAGGAATCAAAATTTTCTAAAATCACGACCTCTAAAGACTTTCTTCTATGAGACAGTTCAACTTAGTGGACCTGAATTCCCTGCCGTGAGGACAACTGTTGTTGGGGAAGATCTTGGTACAGGGCAAAAGTGAGAAGACTGGAGCTTGGATAACCTCGGCAGGACTGAATGGTCTCTGAGACTGTCATTCGTACAGTCAATAGGACAAAGCATTCACTGGTGCCCAATGGGCCTCTAATATCTGAAGGGTAGAAAGGAAACCAATACATCTCGGTTGGTGCCAGACGTGAGGTCAACTCCAACACGAAAAGCCCAGCTAGGAGCAATCATATCCAAGTGAGGTCACCATCAGAAGTGGTGCGTGTCTGAGGAGGAACAGAATGTACAAACTGTAGCTGGAACCATGACAAGGCACTGCCATCTGCCATATAAGCCCCATCCCCTGAGCCTTTTAACCATCTGAACACCTGTACAGGCATGTCACACAGGTCAGAGAAAGGGGTGGCCAAGCCATCACGGATGCTATAACAATAAAGGCAAAGGTTCCAGGAATAGCCTTTAGCCAAGTGACACCTATACTGCCTTATGTTTCTTCTCTAGGGGAAAAAAAAAAAACACATATGAAAAAGAAATTCACCAGCTGAAGGGTGATTTATGTAGGGTTAGGTAGGGCCAAAGTTTCAGTGCCATCTGACTTCTTAGACAACCTGATCACACATAGAAAACCAGCAAATTGACTCAGGAATACCATAGCACATGCTAAGCAAACCATGCAGACCTATAGCCATGACATAGTCTCTGAACCATGACCAATGTAAGAATCACACCATATCTTCTCAATCTTATTCAGATTTCATGCCCAAGACCCCTCAGTCACCAGGAAAGCTAAACCACCTCCATCCAAACCAAACTATGGGACCTGCTCCTAAGGGCTCAGTACAGCCGGTTCTCACTGAAAGTCTTGCACACAGATGACAGCTTGGCCTTCCCTGGCCTTCAGCCCTTCAACTAGAGATGTGGTTTGTGTAAATGTGGCATGCCCTAAAAGAAATAGAGCTGCCTAGAGTCCCTTCAGGAATATATGCCCTGTACTTAGTGCACCTTCTCTTTAAACAGGGTCTTCTATTCTGGGTATTGGGAAAGGTCTCCTCAGCTCAAGATGGCTCCCCGTAAGAATCACTGAAAGTTATTTTAACTTGGGGATCAGAGAGAGACCAACAGTTGTAAATATTCATTGAAAATTTTATACAGAGGGAAATAGATAACACTTTTGAAATTAGTTGAGTATTTGATGGAAAGACAGTACAGCAGACCACACTCTGAAGTCATTTTGCTGAGCTTGCCATCTCCTGCCTAAGTTACCTTGGCCAAGTCCCTCAAGCTCCCTGAGATGTTATTGGGTATAATAGAGAGTGATAACACATGTAAATAAATGCACATAAGTGAAAACATACATGCTGTGTCTCTCCTGGTTTCTAGAGCATAACCCTAACCCTAACCCTAACCCTAACCCTAACCCTAACCCTAACCCTAACCCTAACCCTAACCCCCTAATTTCCAAACAGTCTGGAAATTGTAGCTCCTTGCAGTAAACAAAAGAAAACAAATGGTTCCCCAAACCCTCTGGAACCTATAAATGTAGTACAACATGGTACAGGTGTCTGAACATTTGACTAAACTTCAGAATCTTGAGATGGAAGGAGTTGGGAGTTGTAATTATAACAGTGAGACCAATGTAATTGCAGGTTTCTTTATGAAGAAAGCAGAGAACCAGCTTACACACACACACACACACACACACACCACGTACGTCCATACAAACTCACGAACTCATGCATACATGTGAACACACACTCATATACATGCATGCACACACACGCACACACACATGTGTACACACATACTTACACAGAGGTCATGGGAAGATGGTCACAGACACAAGTTTAAAGTGCTGGCCTTGAAGCTAGGATATTATCATAAACCAAGGCACTGAAGAAGCTGGAATAGGTAAGAAAAAGACTAGAGTTGTGGTCTTGCCAAGACCCTGACTTAAGCCTCATAATACTGATTTTGGACTTCTGCACTACAGAACTGCAAGAGAATACACTTCTGTCATTCCCATCTGTCCAGCTTAATCTTACAACATCATTGGGAACTAGTATAACATTAGTTATGTTGCTCTTATATACTTGCATTGAGTATCTATTACTGTATAGAACAACATGGACACAGACAGTATCTGGGTCAGGAATTTAGGATGGTGTGTGACTTTCCCTGGGGACAAACTACTACCTACCCTAGATAAGGTACAGACAGATCAAAACAAACAAACCAAGAACCGAACAAAAACCAAAAACCACATCACGATTCCACCCAAGTGTAGCTCAATGAACCAGAGTTGGTTGGTGTTACGTATAGAAATTTGGGTGAATTTGTCCTCACGTGAACACGGATGACTTAAGTCAGCTGTTTCACCAAAATGCCTACTCCAGCATAAGTGACCACTCATGAAAGTGACATCTCCTGAGCCCCCAGGGAGCTTGGCAGCTGGGTCTGTGGGAAGGTCTCCTCTCACTAGCTCCTATTACTCCTTATGCAGCTTGGGGTGGGTTCTTGTGAATCTTGAACATTTGGAGAGCTTCTGGAGGCATCTAAGTTTCTGTCTGAATCCGGAAGGTTTTATCTACTTCCCTCTGGAATTGAATGTCTCCCTTTAGAAGATATAGCCACACAACATGGACATAGTTTATCTGCGAGCCTTTATCTCAAACCAAGTACAAGGCCGAAGCTATGCTAGCGAGGGTCTGTATTCTCATTCTGAGGCTGGACTGAGAAAGAATATGGGCAGGATTACAGTTGTCATAAGCCATTGGATTGAGGGCCTCTGACTATCAGTGGGTAGAGACAGATCCAATCTCAGTTCCTTGTATCCCATGCTTCTGCATAGAACTCTTCATATGGAAGCTGACTCTCTCGGCTGTAGGTGTGTGAGGCTAGGAACAGTCAACTGCTTTGTGACCCCATCCCGAACTCTCTAAATTCTATTTAAAAAAAAAAAAGAAAGAAAGAAAGGAAAGGAAAGTTGTCAATTAGGGGAAAGCCTGTCACATGAAACTAGGAGGCAATAGCATATCACTTAGTAAGAAGGCAAAACTGGCAGTGAGATCTGACAACAAGGAAGACTCATGGGACCTGCCATTCATCACAAATTGTAATACAGAATGGTTCTGCCAGGTCATACTTACTTAGGGTTTCTAATGCTGTGACAAAACACCATGACCAAAAACAATTTAGGGAAGAAAGGAGTTTATTTGGCCCACACTTATTGTGCTGGCTAGTTTTATGTCAACTTCACACAAACCAGAGTCATTTTGTAAGAGGCGATATCAACTGAGTAAAATGCCCCACCAGACTGTCTTGTGCACAAGACGGTGGTGTTTTTCTTTTATTGATGACTGATATGGGAGGGTCCAGCTTACTGTGGGTGGTGCCACCTCTAGACAGATAGTCCTATGTGCTATAAGAAAGCGGGCTGAGCAAGAATGAAGAGCAAGCCAGTAAAAAACATCCCTCCATAACCTCTGCACCAAGTTCTGCTACCAGGTTTCTGCCCTGTTTGATACTGACTTCCTTCAGTGATAGTTTGTGATGTGTAATTGTAAACTGAAACAAAGCCTTCTCCTCCCCCTTTACCATAGCAACAGAAAACCTAGCACAGTCCATCATTATGCTTTCAAAGTTCAATCACTGAACAATGATGCAAGTAATCACTGTAAATGAAAATGCCTGAAAGAGTTTGTCCTCCTTCAATAGTGGTGAGCTCTGGAAAGGGAGCTGCGGAAGGCAAAGGGGGCTGAAGAAAGGGAAGGGGCAGCTCTAACTTCTGCCCGGGAACTCTGCTAGCCACTGATGTTGGTGTCACAGGATCCCAAGAACATCATCCCCTCCTCAGTTCGAACCCCATATCCAGATCCCAGCGCAACACATGACATTTAGATGCTCATTTCCTGACCACCCTTAGACTGTGCTCCTTCTGTAGAACAAAGTTCATGAGGACCTGCAATCTGGTTCCCATAGCGCCCATCTAGAACAGTCTAGGTACTCAGGACCTCTGAATTTCCTGCTCCACAATCTCAAGCTCATCACAGGGCCTGCTTGGCTGTTTTCCAGGACAGCATCTCCAAATGAGGCCTGAGCCAAGAGTGTCCTCTGCCCCAGATTTCAGTGGCAGACCACGGTAGCCATCAATTTAAGAAACAAAGCTCAGAAGGAAGGATAGAGATTCCTCAGGAGTATTCTTGGAGCTCAGTAAAACCAAAACTGGGGGAAGAGGGGCTGACCTGAGGCTGAAGGCTTCCATTTGTCTATAACACCAGGCCCCACAAATGTAAGGAGCAAGGCCGTCTGGAGAGAAGCCCTAGTATTGACGAGGCTGACCTCACTCCCCACCACATGCTGACCCAGCTGCTTGGAATGAGCATCACTGAAGCAAGGCATCTGCCGCCAGAATGTGCCAGGGCACAAACAACAGATGCCACCCTGCCTCAGACTCTGCCAGGGCAAATGCCTGTGTTAGCCTGAAGCCATTGGCTAGCAGGCATTCTGTCAGTACCTTGTGTACTCTGGGACACCTGTCACTGACCACCACTCCCTCAACACTGTGAGAGAAACAAATCTCCCAGGGCCTGTCCACTTGCTGTCTTCCCATTATTGATCAACCCACCCACCCTTCCCAGATTCCCTCTGCAACTCCTCGTTCATTGTAAATGGTCCTCCTCGGTGTCACGGTTTTCCCACATACTCCTTCCCCTTCCTTGACTCCACCTCCTGGTCGTAGGCTGCTGACTGTCTTATCTTATCACCTATATAACAGGAAAGGGACACATATCATTCCTTTTTCTGTCAGGTGCCAGCACAGAGCACCGCCTTCTCTCCTCAGGCCGTCATCCAGAGCACCATCTCTCCTCATGTCCTGCTGCCATATGCTTTCTAAGTATTTATCACAGGTTTGAGCCCTAGTTCATCCTTCTTCACTGACTTTCTTCTCTAGCATGTTCTCCTATGAGATTCTAGACAATCCCAACAGCCACGGTGATGTCTTACCACACACATTGGCTTCTGCCTTCAGCAGCTTGCTTCTATCCCAACCCCAGTCCTCCAGAATTTCCGACAGTCATTCTATTCTTTACTTACCCTGTGATTGGCCACCCTAAAACCGCACCATCCCAAGCGGGCACCTCAACTCCTCAGTATGTCCAAACCCATAATCTCTCATGGCCTCAAGTCTGTTGGCCCAACTTCCCACCACATCCCTTCTCCCATTAGCTTGTCAACGAAATATCTGATGGTGTCACCTTCCCATTTCTTCAAAAACTTGAAACTTTTAGAAAATTTCAATTTCCTAAATGATATCCTTTATAATTTGCCTGATACACACATCTTGCCTTCGGGCTTTGCTGTCCATCCACCCAGAATACTCTTTTCTCCTCTTTCCTGACCTTCATAAATCAACCTTGAAAGTAGTTTGGCTTTTTAATTAGATTCTTTATTTCAAAGTAATCATAGGGTTGAATACAGTTATCAGAAATAATAGAGATGACATGTATCTTTTCCCAGGGTTTCCCCAAATGGTAACTTTTACAAAGCTATTGTCACAATAATAGCTGAGTGCCTGGGTCTTCACACTTCATCATGAAGTATACTTCAGGATAATACAGAACAGGCAGCAACAGAACAAGATACCACAGTGATATCGTCAAAACTTACAACAGTTATGTCACTATGGCGATTCCTCTTCTACCACGTTCATAGGCCCAGAAACCACAAGTATTCTTTGAAATCAAGAATGCTATAGGGTCTGGAGCCATAGCTCAGCAGTGAAGAACCCTGGCTGCTCCTCTAGGTAACCTTGATGCAATTCACAGCACACATAGGAGCTCACAACTTTCTATAACTACCAATCACCATTCCAAGGGATCCAGTGCTCTCTTCTGGTCTCTACAGGCACTGCACACATGTGGTACATGCGTGCACATTCTTACACACAAAGTAACTATCTTCAAGAATTTTATAAAAGAGCTGGTAAGATAGCTCACTGAGTAAGAGCCAGCAGTGTTCTTCCAGAAAACCCAAGTTCAATACCTACATCAGCTCACAATTGCCTGTAATTTGAGCTCCAGAGACTCCTAAACCCCTCTGACCAACTTTGGTAACTGTGCACACACACACACACACACACACACACACACACACAATATATATATATATATATACACACACATATAATACACACACATATACAATAACAATTTTTAAAAGTACCTTTTAAAAAAGAATGTTATATAAATAATACAGGTTTGTAACCGTTGAAGGTGTTTTTTTCTTAAAAGTGGGCCTCTTTGCAGAATCTTCTAAGTTGTTATATCAAGAGTTCATTCTTTTGTTGCCAAATAATGTTCTGTAGACATAATCTCTGGGATATTATATGTAAATAAAGTTACAATTAAACACTATGTAAAAATTTTGTGTGAGTGTAAGCTTCAGGTCTTAAGAATTAATGTCCAGATATACAAACAGGAGCTTCATTAGAGTTGGCAAAAGTGGATAGAAGTTTACTCCTTGTCCTTTGGGATGTAGGCAGGGAAGACAGAGTTCTTTGACCCTCTACAGTGTTTGGCCAAAGTTAAGTAACTTTGTGACTAAATGCTTTTTACCTTGTTAGAATACCCATTTCCAGCTGGGGCAAGCAGACTGGTTCTGTTTTGTTTGTGCCCCTTGGAGTTCCCAGGCTGCCGACTTCTTCGTATCCAGAAACCAGCAGAAAGATAAGGTAGGAAAATTATCACCATGTCACCGTTCCTTGAGTCCTCAGCCATCATGCCTTCTCTCTATCCTCCAGTATCTTCTTAAGTTTTTTCAAGATATAATATCCTGGAGTTCTCTCTCTCTCTCTCTCTCTCTCTCTCTCTCTCTCTCTCTCTCTGTGTATGTGTACATGTGTGTGCCTACATGTGTGTGTGCTATTACCATGCCCAGGGCCTCGTTCCTGCTAGGCAAGCACACTGAGCTACAGCCCCAGCCCATGAGTGTAGTTTCTAATTGTACTTAACAGAGGACTGTGGGAAAATACAACTATTCCATTGCCTAGCAACAATCTAATGTTTAAAATATATGTGTGTCATTTTCTGTAAGGAAAAAATAAAATACATTTTTCAAAGACTTAGCTCAACCGTAAGCGTCTCCTTAAAGCTCTTCCTGGTCTCCAGGTTAGAATCCCTTCTTCTCTCTGTCCTCAGGTTTGTCTATGCCTCATAACAGAATTACCATACTGTTTTGTAGGTGCCACTAAATTGTCCATCCGCACTAACCTGTCTCTTTCATATGGACCGTGCTTCATTTGATACCAAATGTTCAGAGCCCGCAGTAATGCCTGGCATATGATTGACACTCCATAAATGCATGTGGAAAAGCACACATGCATGCTTACCTAATAAGAATCATGAGGAGCATGCTGGCACCTTTCATAGGAAGGTTCCCACTCGGTTTATTACAAGACCATGTAGCCAGGCTTGTTAACTTCTGGAAATGAAGTTCTCACAGATATTCCCTCAGCAAAATAATCACATGTCTTAGGTACCCTCCTACCAGCCTGCGCTCCACCCACCAGAAGATACATCCATCCCACTGAGATGACACAAGGACAGATCCTAGCTTTTGTCATGTCCTGGCTTCCTCCACAGTCTTTTCTCTAACTGCTTAGCCTACCATCCATAGCATGCAAGTAGTCACCTTTGATATAGACTACTTTCTGTTAGTTCTTCCTAAGCATGTCATTGCTGTCAGGATTTCCACATCTATGCTTTCCAAGGGGATAGGAATAGTATTTTATCCTTAATAGATATCATAATGTCTTGCATATACTAGATCTTCAGAAAACATTTTTGGGAGAAAAAAGTAATTTTCAATGAAGAATGTTTGGGAAGGACATTAAATCATGGATTAAGAGGCTTGACTTAGGGCTGGAGAGATAGCTCAGTGGTTAAGAGCACTGGCTGCTCTTCTAGAGAAGCTGCGTTGATTCCCAACCCCCATTTAGTAACTAACAACCATCCAAACTCCAGTCCAAGAAATCAGACACCCTCTTTAGGCCTCTGTAGGCACCAGACATGTATGTGGTATGCATTTAAACAATATATATATATATATTGTGTGTATATATATATATATATTTTTTTTTTTTTTTAATTAAAAAAATGGTTGACTTCTCTTCCAGGTCAGCTCCTTACTTGGTACTCATGCCAGCTCAATATTGTTCCTTACTTTATCTGCTGGCAAACTGGGAACAAAACAGAGCCATTACAGAAGCTTTAACACATACTTGAGTTTTGTGGTGATGGTGAGTTATATGTATTTAATATAATTGTTTGCCTATGCAGTTATCAGAAGCAGCTCAAATTATTAGGCTCATAGGTAGCAGGCTAGTCAAATGATTTCAAGAGCCCAGAAGTAAGTCACTAGCTGCTGACTAATTCAGCTTGTGTAAGGCTCATCTGTCGGAAGCTGCCCTCTGAGAGTTTGCCTATGTAGGGCACATGGGTTGACGATGGTGCTATAATCAGTGATTTAAGAAAATACATCTACCTGTGAAGACTCCGTTTATTCATAGACTAACTTCTCCATGAAATATCTTAAACATAAGTATTTTGGAAGAAAGGATAACACGGGTTGTGTTTGTGGAGTCATTTTCTGAAAGGAAAAATAAACACAGTCAAGGTCATTGAAGGCACTTGGAAAACATCCTTCAGATTGGCAGAGAGCTGAGTATTAAGAATCAAGGAGGGTGGGGCAGAGAGATGACTCAGTGGATGGAGGCATTTGCTGCCAGGGGCAAGGAACCCATGTGGCAGAAAGAGAAAACCGATTGCCAAAAGCTGCCCTCTGACCTCCTCAACAAATACACACAGGGGAGGAGAGAGAGAGAGAGAGAGAGAGAGAGAGAGAGAGAGAGAGAGAGAGAGAGAGATTAAAGGAATCTAGAAATCTAGAAGACAGGGCATGTCTGCAGCATACCAGCACCCAAGTAGAAAAGACAGGTAGCCATGTGTACCTATAATCACAGTGGGAATGAGGCCGAGACAAGAGGATCCTTGGGGTTTGCTGGCCAGTAAATCTAGCCAGACCGGGGATCGTTAAGCTAAGCGAGTGACTGTAAATAACAACTGCGATAATAATAGTGTGGAGAAGGTATGACATCAGCTCAACCTCTGACCTCCACACATGAGCACATACACAGACATTAACACATATATACCACAGGGGGTGGGGACTGAGGGAGGAAGAGAGAGAGAGAGAGAGAGAGAGAGAGAGAGAGAGAGACTCTAAATTAAGGGTGGCCATACACAAGGAAGCAGATGGGAACCAGCTCCAGGAAGCTGTTTGCACTGCCTGGAAGAGATCTGTGGTTCACCTGGAACAGAACAGTGAGGCCTCTGGAAAACCTTCCTCCACAAGATCACAGAGCTGGGGCTAGAGAGATGGCTCAGTCAGTGGTTAAGAGCAAGGGCTGCTCTTCCAGGAAACCCAGGTTCAATTTCCAGCACCCACATGGTGAGTCACAGCCATCTGTAACTCCAGTTCAAGGAGACCCAAAGTTGCTTTCTAGTGTCCATGGACACAAGGCATGCATGTTGTACACAGACATGCCTGGAAGCAAAACATCCATATACATAAAATAAAAGTAAATACATCTCTAGAAAGTTTTTAATTTTTTTTTTTTTTAAATCACAGAATGAACCACAAGAGGCATCCTCGGTGCACAAAAAGGAAGTTCAAAAGCCCTCCCAGAATGAAGACTTAACTCTGAGCCTGTGCTCAATGGAACCAAGCCTGGAGCTTGTGACTCTAGAGAAATCTTGTCATAATTCAACAGAGCCTAATTTTAGCAGCATCTGTAGGAGGCAGGGAGGGAAGAGGGGCTGATGAGTCAGACTAGCTTGGGTATATAAAAGGACCAGTGGGAAGGGAGATGACTCAGGACAGACCGGGGAGAAGATGGAGTCAAATGCAAAGCTGTTCAGCTCTTTGCATAACACTTTAGCTCTTAAACCCCAGTGTCAATTAAGTGACCACTAGAGCTTGTAATTATGTATACAAGATCTGCAGTACAACGCTCAAGTATACACATTGTGGTTGCCTGCCAACAGACAGCTCACAGTCTCTTGGAGTGTAATCCAATAAAGTACTATCTTTAAAATGGAACAAATTATTAACTCTCTCTGAAGAGAGACGTTTGAGAAATGCATAATGCATTACTGTGCACTTGTAAACAGGAGGCTTTTATACCAATAAAGAGGATGGACCTATTGTTTGGTTTGGTTTGTTCAGGTGGATTTGCTACCAAAGGATGTTTTTGGTAAAATAATGACTTACCTTTGCTCTCTATAGAGTCCCTCCCCACTCCCATTGCCTTCTGGGATTGGTAAGAGTTCCTCATGTCTATAATCTCTAGGAACTGCTTCCTTTCGTGCCTTCCAGCCTCTATGCCAAGCTCTCCTCCCCTCAGGACCAGATGACTGGGAGCTAAACCCACTTCTACAGCCCACTGCTGTTGCCACTGCATTTCCTTAACAGGCTCCGGAGTCGCAACATAGACCTTACAGCTAAGACTTGACTGCACATCCCATCTGTCTGATATTGGTCCTTTCTGCTCTCTGTCAGAGCACATTTGCAAGAGACTGTATCTTCCACTGCTGAATGAATCACCCTCAAATTCTATTCTCTTCTTGTCCTAAAGAGTTCTTGGATTCTATTCTCATTCATCCCAGTTGGGCCACCATCAATTCAATTTTAACACCACAGCCGGTAACTTCTTTTCCCACCCTCCAGACACGCTGCTCTCTGAAATTATTCTCCATTTTGCAAGCCTAATAATCATCCCAGGCAACCCACCCTCTTTTTCAGCCCTGCTGTGCCTTTCTCTTGCTCCCCAAGTAAAACCTAAACACCTTAAGAAGAAAGAAAGGTTCATCTTGGTGGGAACACCATCACACACCGACCTTGTACTTACCCTCCACCCACAGCCCTTGCCATCCTAGAGTCCAGACACATTGAAATGAATCTCTATAAAATCAGTTTATTTTTCGCTGTACTGATGCCTAGAAAATAGTCTGTTGCCTCCTCACCCTTCTCATCCAGCTGAGACGCCCCTTTGCAAGGGATCCTTTCCTGGTTTACTGAAACAAGTCATGTGCCTTTCTAACTGTGCAGGTATAGACCTGTACTTGACTCTAATGTATTAGTTGCTTTTCTTCTCATTGCTGTAGTGATAGGAGGAACTCAACAAGGAAGGGGGAATTTGGGCTCCGGTTTCAGAGGGACCTGGTTGGGAATGAATGACCAAGCAGCCTTGTGCATATCAGCAGGAGCTGTGGCCGCTACTTTACACAGCAGCTAATAAGGGACAGAGAAGAGAACCATAACTCGAGACCAACAAAACCTTATAGGCCCTTCCCTAGGTGTCTACATGCACCAAGAAGGTCCCATCTCCCAAAGGTTTTGCAATCTCCCATAAGAAATGACAACCAAGAACTCCAAGTGCGAGCCTGTGAAGGATGCTCCAGCTTTATGATGGAAGTAATGCTGATGTGAAGCTACCCACTTCCTTGCCTCTCTTTGGCCTTTGTTACACATCCAGCAGCAGCACGTATGAAAGGCTAGAGTAGAAGGCCTTCAGCCTACTATCGCCAGGATGGCTGTAAATCTGGGAGCAGCTCTCTTTTAGATTGTCTTTCTTCTTCTTCTTCTTCTTCTTCTTCTTCTTCTTCTTCTTCTTCTTCTTCTTCTTCTTCTTCTTCTTCTTCTTCTTCTTCTTTTTGGTTTTTCGAGACAGGGTTTCTCTGTATAGCCCTGGCTATCCTGGAACTCACTTTGTAGACCAGGCTGGCCTCGAACTCAGAAATCTACCTGTCTCTGCCTCCCAAGTGCTGGGATTAAAGGCGTGTGCCACCACTGCCCAGCTAGGTTGTCTTTCTTTATTGGAAAATGAATGAGTCCAACAAAAGCATCCTTCAAACCCTTCTTAGAGCAGTTAGTGGTCATTTGAAATCTTTCCTAATGAAAGCCTCTGGATCAACCATTCCTATGGTGTCGGTGTAGAACATTTAAGTACACAGGACTTTTAAAGAAACAGACATACTTAGAAATATTCAGTTTTTATGATCTGTACAAGAGATGTTTGCCCAAAAGACTCATATGTTGAAGGCTTGATTTCCAGCTGATGGCACTATTGAGAGGGGGTTGGGTTATAGATGCCTTCACACCTATTCAGTCAGGATGCACTATTTAAAATAGGGAGCTCCTCAGAGGGGTATGTATCTGGGAGCATGCTTTTGAAAAGCATACCTTGTCTCACCTTATCCCTTGGCTATCATGAGGTCAGCAGCTTTGTCCCTCCCTATTCCTGCACCATTTTTTGTAGCCTGCTCTGCCACACCCTTTTGCCATGGTGTTCACTTCAATACAAGTCCAGAAACAATAGAATCAACTGACCATAAACTGAGATTTCTGAAGCAGCGCAGCAAGATAAATCTTTCCCACTTTAAACTTGTTTCTCTCTGTTATTTGTCACAGGGAAAAGAGTCTGATGGACACAAGAAAATGATGCCTAGAAATTAAGCTGTTGACTACATCTGGCCAGGTTTGAAATGAAATGAGAGACATTGGGACTTGGGCTAGAGGCCGTTTTATTAAACTGGTAGCAATTTTACTTACATCTGTTCATGTCTTGAGATTTTTGTAGCAGGCCAAATTAAAAGATTATGAACTCATTAATATTGTGAAGGAGATTTCAGGGCAGGGTGCTGTCCAGGCTGTGGCATGGTTGCTGATGACTGCCTTTGCCCAGACTGATGGCAAAACATGGGACCAAAGAGTAGAGCAGAAGGATTTTGAAAACTTGTAGTTCGGGCAAATAAAATGTGGTTTCCAATGAGATTAATTGTACTGAAAATAAGGCACCCACTTTTCACAAGGCAATAGGAAAAATGCTTTGAGGACATTTCAGAAACTGGCCAAGCCTTACTCATCACAGGCCCAAAGATATAATCATTTGAAAGACTCTTCTTCAAAAAGTCAGCACTAGGGTACCCTCATTTCTCAGCCATCCCGATACCAGAGGCAGCCATGTTCAGAGTAGTCCCAGTGACCACTTGAGCTCCTGAAAGAATTAACTCTCCCATGTGATTCTAATTGGACATGGACTGCCAGGCTTTAACATTTACTTTGCTGCATTTGGGTCCAGCTTTAGTCCCATGCCTCTTTTCTATGCCCCACTACTGTCTTTTAGAATGTGCTATTCTAGGACAAATATTTCTATATGAGTAATTTCTGGTTTTACAGGAGCCTATACAGAAGCCTCTCAGAGGAGATGTTGAATATGATATGAAGTTGCCTTAAGTGTCATGGATTTTGCACTTGATCTTTTGAGCTGGAACTGTTAAGGCCATGAAGAGTCTTGAGGATAGACTAACTGCAATTTGCATTAGGAGATTGACATGAGACTTTGGGGGCCCAGTAGAAAGCTGCATTTGTTATTTTACCTGCTTCTTTAATAAAATACTCTCACAAAACCAGTGTAAAGGAGAGAAGGTTCACTGAGGCTCGCAGTTTGAAGATACAGTCTATCCTAGCAAGGTAATCATGGCAGCGAAAACGTGAGGTGGTTGATCTCATCCCATCCGCAATCAGGAAGGCTAACTTGCTTTCTTTTCCTTAATTCTGTCTGAGACCCCAGCTTAGAGAATGGTGCTATTCACAGTTACAATGGGTCTTCTCACCTCACTGAACCTAGTCTAGATAATCCCTCAAAGGCTTGAGCAAAGACAAACTCTCAGGTGTTCTGGAAGCTTGTTTCCTGGGTGATTCTAGGTATCATTGAGTTAAAAATAGACATAACTAAGTCACAAATATTATGACTTTAATATGAATGACCAAAAATGGCTTGTGTTGAAGGCTTAGTCTCCAGCTGGAGACACTATTGAAGTGATTGTGTCATAAAGGCTCTATTTTTATGAATGAACTGAGTTACTGATGGATGTGTATTTGAGTGGACACTTAGAACACAAGACTTAGCTGGAAAAAGGAACTGGTTGTCTTTGAAGGATAGTTCTTGCTCTGGTCCCTTCCTGTCCTTTTCTACCCCGTGGCCCATAAGGATAACAGCATTTCTTTGTTGCACCTGTCCACCCATGGTGAGCTGCCTCACCACAGGCCTACAAATGATGGAGCTAGCTATTGGTGTGGCCTGAAATTTCAGAAGCTGTGAGCCAAAATAAGTCTTTTCTCCCTTTAAAATGCTTCACTCAGGTGTTTGTCACAGTGCCCAAAAGTAGGTGATAGATAGATAGATAGATAGATAGATAATAGGTAGATAAATAGATAGACAGACAGATTGATGATAGATAGGTAGATAGATGATAGATAAACACAGATAAATTAGATAGATAGATAGATTCTCCCAAAATTTCTCAAACTTTTTTCTTTATTTCATGCTCATGCTTCAAAAGGCATTGCATCATCTCCACGTGTATTTGTCCTGATACTGGGTCACTTATCAAAACTGGTTTCTCACCACTCTGGATAGGAAAAGATTAAGATACCCGCAGTTCAGTGTCTGGTTGGGACTCAGTCTCTGCCTCCAAGATGACTATTGCTGTTTTCCAAACAGACAGATATTGGCTCTTCACATAGCAGAAGGAGTAGAAGGGCAGAGGGAGCCCAGCCAGGTCAGTCCAGCCCATTTATGAGGTCACTAATCCCACTCATTAGAACTCCATCCTCATGACTTAACCTCCAAACCCCCACTTCCTAGCACTATCACACAGGAATTAAGTTTCAACATGTGGATTCAGGGGAACACATTCAGGTCACAACTCTAGATAAGACTGTTTAATATGGACATGGAACACAATAGCCTCAAAAATAAGTGCTTCCTCTCAAAGTCTAGAGCAGCTTAGTGAGCACAGTGTGCCGAGGACTACAGGAAGGGTCTCTGTCACAGGCTATTGAGTGAGTACCAAAGAAGAGCACTATCTATCACTACCACTCTATCATGATGCTTTAGGAATCTGTTTGTTTCCCTTTTTAGTTTAGAAGGATGAAACTGCAGTTAAATGTCAAGATGAAACACTGAGTCACTTCCAAAGCCTCTTTCCTGGCTCTGCCCCCCTAGACACCCCCAGGGCGCTTTTCTTAGCCCTCTGCTCATTCCCCCTCACTTTCCTAGCTGAATCCACTTACTCCTGCTGTTCACTGACAATCTATCTGGCACAACTTCCAAATGTTTATATCAAGTTCTAACTTCCTAAGACTAATGTCCATGGGACATACCAGAGAACTGTCAGGATGCCCTATAGATTCATAACATTAAGAGCTGCCAAAGGGCCCCTGGTGTCTATGTTCTAAAGAGTCTGCCCAAGCCTCACCTATAGCTGTATCCAGGTACCACCTGGAGCCTACACAGTTTTCCTTTCTAGGTGATTCCTCTTAGGGAAAGGTAAGTCACTTTGCATATACCTCAAGGTATATAAGTAGCTCTGTGTTGGACTGTAGATCTTTCTATAGGCTGCTATCCAAAGTATATGTTGGGAACAGAGGTAGACAAGGAGGAGTATATAGGCCTGAGCATTTTCATGGAATTCTGGCATGAAACTCAGGGGAAGCCAAGAATATGCATTCAAATATATGCAGGTACATTGGAGACTACAGCATTTTATTTAACTATGTAGTAGCTTGACCAATGACTTTTAAATATTTAGACATAAGGAAAAGGGCTTCCACTGATACCCTTTAACCAAGCTTTTAGATAAGCAGAAAGCATGGGAACCATAGGCTCCCCAAATCCCAAATCAAACCAGTCTTCATGTCCTTACCTGTATTAGCTTGGTGTTCCTAAAAAGTACAGACAGAAACATGAAGTAACACACAGTTAGTTTGCATGAGAGATTATCTCAGGGAAACAGAGTACCAGATGAGAAAGAGACACACAAAAAGGAAGAACAGAATGCCAATAAAGAGGTGCTGTGGAGTAACTGGTTCTGCCAGAATACCTGAAGGATGAGAATACCCTAGACTGCCCAGAGTGTGGAAACAGAAGCATCTAGCCTTCATCTCCTTCCCCTTTGACTGATGGTTGCACTGATAGTGTTAATTCTCGAACCCAGCATACCCAAAGGCAGAAAGCGAAGAGTAGGACAGTCAGAGTCAGTACGAAGTGAACAGAAAGTGTCCTATAAATGGATGAGCTGCTCTAGCCATGGCAAAAAGAACAGAGAAGGAGAACAAGAAGAGGGACAAAGATACTCTAGGCTTCCCCTTCTCCTTCCTTGATAAAAATTCTGCAATTATCCTATTGTCTGTATCTGTTAGTAATCCCACTAAGGAGTCTGTCTTCCCAAGGGAGGATGCTGGAGCCACTCTCACTTCAATCCCTTAGCCCACAAAACTTCACAAAGAGACCTCTACAATGTTTCTCAGCTGAAGCCCTTCCTCTGCATTCCCCTCCTTTTGACTTAACATAATCAATTATCAGTCCAATTGAAGGACCTTATTCCAGGTCAATACTAGTGAAAGACTGCATGGTGATGTCTCCTGCAGGCAGCATTAGCTGACTTGTATACAGCATCCCTTTGATCCATCTTTCCCATCTACAGTCTCATCCATGTACCATTACCTTTTACTATCTCTTTTCACTTAAGTCGTCTTTTGTCTTAGGACCTTTGTGCACACTCTCTAGTACTATAATGTCAAGTCAACATTCCATACTTAACTTACAGCTTCCTTCACTCTCTTTCCAAGCTTCCCTTATCCCAAGTTCATCACATGCATACACCCTTGTGTGGACACACACACACACACACACACACACTCCTCCAGTCATACCAACTTCTTACCATTCTCCAAACTCACCATATGCTTACATTTGTCAACCTACAAATCACCTCTGTGACGTCATCCTCTCATTCCTACACGTCAATAAATCCTGATCTAACCAAACTACCACCTCCTCTGACTCCTCCAAGATGATTCAGTGCTATTCCTAATGGAGCACTCATATCATGGTATAATTATGTACTTGGATGACTCTTTCCATCTTTGAGAGTTCTTCCTGGCCAGGAGTAATGTTTTATTCATCTTTGTATTCTTGGTAACCAGCCAGTGGTGAACAGAAAACAAAGTGGCAGGATTGTCAGATGAATGCAAGAATGAAAAATGCTGAGTCAAACCAGAACAACTTGCTTCCTTACATCTGTCTCATTTAAGAGAAACTTAAACCAAGACACTAACATGGAGAATTCCGAAGGCAAACACAGCTGAAAGGGTCTGATGCCCATGCATGCTCTCTAGTGAATCAGGTTGAAAATTAACTAAGTCACAGAGGTTCCTTGTGAAAATACCAGAGGTGTTAATGTGGTATTTAGCACATGAACAACAAGTAATAGCACAGAATGAACTGGACTAGGCAGGCCTAATGCTATGAAAATTGTCTGGTACAAGCTATATTTAGGAGGGAAGAAACCAGCAAAATGTTCAGGATCAATTCTGTCTCAGTTTTATTCCCTTAACAGTACATGCATTTAATAGTATTTATTTAAAACCTTGCTCCATAGAACGCCCTATAATTCATATCGGGAAATGTAAAACTAGTTAGCTAAGTTTCCATTTGTGTGATAGCTAGTTTTTTATTAATATTAAAACAATATGTAGGGAGGTTAGGTAGGACTGCTTTCTACTCTCATAGGGGATGAGTTTGGTTTCCAGTACCTGCGTAGCACCTATAACTACAGTTCTAGGGTATCTGCTGCCCTCTTCTGGCCTCTAAGGGTACTAGAAGACACATGGCAGACAATCTCACAGAGAGAGAGAGAGAGAGAGAGAGAGAGAGAGAGAGAGAGAGAGAGA
>JADRCH010000088.1:4873454-4893708 GCA_019843965.1 Rhynchomys soricoides
AGAGAGAGAGAGAGAGAGAGAGAGAGAGAGAGAGAGAGAGAGAGAGATGCACGGGCACACATAGACCTTTACAAGAAAACAAGTGGAGTGTTAAGTACCCTAAGCTCACTTGTGAGTGTGAGTGTAAGGTTTGTAGGTGTGAAAGGTATCTGTGGGTGTGAGGTGAGGGTGTCTGTGGGTGTGAGGTGAGGGTGTCTGTGGGTGTGAGGTGAGGGTGTCTGTGGGTGTGAGGTGAGGGTGTCTGTGGGTATGAGGGGTAGGGGGAGGGTGTTTGCAGAGAGGATTAACAGATGGAGGGATGCCCTAAGTGTGGGCAGCCCCCGTTGCATAGCTTGGGTCTGTAACTGAATGAAGAGAGGAGCAGAAAGCAGAGCATTGATACTCTCCTTCTCTACATCCCGGTCTCTGGAAGTGTAAGTTTCCTCTGTGCCTGCCACCACATGTCTCCACAGTACCATGTCTTCCCTGTCATGAGAGACTGTAGCCCCGAAAACCACAAACCAGAATAAACCCTTCCCCCCTCTAGTTGCTTCTCGTCAGGCGGATGGTCATGGTGATGAGAAAGCTAACTGATACAAAAAGCATGTAGGAATATTGACATTACAAATGCAGAAAGAAGGGCCAGCCAAGTGATAGTCTCAACTCAAGGCCAAGGACCAGGGCACTGCAAAGAACAGCCACCAGATAAACACCTGCCATCTAGAAAATTCCTGCCAGTAGCCAAGAGGCCTAGCTACAGAGCAGCGTGTGAGGAATCAAGGGTTTCTACTATACTAGCAGAGAGCAAGCAACGCAGTGAACAAGCAGGACATCTTTACAATGCCATGTTTCAGCTCTGCTCCGCAATCCCTCATCAACCACTATATAACTATTAACAACAGAAAACCAGGGCCCCTTTTAATCTGCCAATCTCCCTGCAGTTCTGTTTGTTCTATGAGTGCAATCATGTTTCTTTTACGCAATATGCAAAATAGATGCAAAGAGAATCAGTGAAACCCAATTTGTGGGAAGACTTTCCCTGCCCCTGACAATGTCCAAGTAATCTTTGCTCGTGTCTTTGTAAAATCATTGTACAGCATGCAAACCTAAAACAATACCCTATCTATCTATTCTGTCTGCTCCCTGTTACTAGGCTGTGCCACTGGTCTAAATGTAGGAAGAAACGCAGCTGACTCTGGCCTCAGCAAGCCAGAGTTTCGCTCTTTGATGAAACTCCTAGTGTGAGCCATGGGTGATAGAAATGTCAGTGATGTCTCAATCTTCCAGTATGGGATACAAGACACCCATTTCCCATCAGTTCCAAATTGGTTTCTTCCCCTAACTAGGAAACAGTCAAGTCTTCCAAGATAAGCCTGATGGCTTAGTTGACACACGAATCTTCTTAGTTACTGCCCACTGACTCATAGTCACAGCATTTGAAATAAAGTCAGACCACAGAGGAAGCAAAAAGGACTCCACATGTGTGTGTGTGTGTTGAGGATAATGTCCAGCTCTTCCTCCCCATGGAAGTCAGCCAGGAATGAGGGGGAATGAAACAGAAAGGCATGCCAAAGGCTGCGGAGAGATACAATTCACCATGTGGCCCCATCTGTTCAGTGGCAGGTAGGAGACAGGATAAGGCTTCGCAGAACAATAAGAGATATATGAGAGCTCTAAGTTCAAAAGTCTGCATGTAAGGGCCATTAAATATAGAAAGGGATGACTAAGAAAGAATGATCCTGGGCACATTCCCAAAATAGAAGTGGTATTCAGCAGGCTGGGACTGAGAGGTTGTTACCTGGCTATGGAAACATCAGGGGAAACGTCTAGTGTAAGCTTTTGTCTGCAAGGTGGGTCAGACAAATTGTAACTACTTCACAAGTTCTGTCTGAGTACAGCTTCAACTTGCGGCAGGCACTTCCTCTCACTCCTCCAGTCGCCAGGACACAGATGCACTTGTCACTCTGTTACCGGTTTTTATTCTGATTACTTAGGGATGCTTCCTGGAACAGGGTATCTAGAGAAGCATTAAGCAAGCAGAGTGAAACTCTGCCTCTTTTTCCATTCTAAAAATTATGCCCTGGAGACATACTTTTTCCATTCTAAAAATTATGCCCTGGAGACATAGAGTACTCAACAGCTAACAATCCTATACCTGAACTGCTACTCGGTCTCTCTTTGTGGAAATCACATTGATAAACAGGATATCTGCCTGAACAAGATAGTGCTGGCCACATTACATAATGGACCCAAATCCCAGATTTCTGGATTAGTGCTCTAATACTACATAACAGATTGCCACAAACTGAGGCTCACAAATCACCCCATATTCATTATGTCTGTTATCATGGGCAGGCTTAGTGGAGGCTTCTTCGGGGCTCACAGCCAAGGCATCATCTGGTCTGTCCTCTCCACTAGGGAAGATCTACTTTCCAACTTCACTCCCACTGGTGACAGAACTCATTTTCTTACAGTTGTTTGACTGTAGCTATCCTCAGATCAGCTGCCTGCAGCTCTTCAGCACATGGGATTCTCTCTTCCAATGCTAACCAGGCTTTATCATACTTAGACTCCAAGATCAGTGGTGATTGGGTGCATTTGAGATGGTTTAGCCATATACCACATGAATTCCTCTAAAATAACTGCATATATTATAAAAGGAGAGGATCTAGTTGGCTAAAATGTTATCTTAGGAAATGTCCCAATTACCAAGGTGACATTGCATTTATATTTTATGTACTATCCATTAGAAGAAAGTCATAGGCTCAAGTGTTGGTAGCCCAGCATCCCAAGTTCTTCAAAGCACAGCTGTGCTGCAGCATCCACCCATGTCCTGTGCTAGCAAGATGCTCAAGTGGAAAGCCAGCTCCAAGGAAGACAAAGAGACAGTGAGTGAGGAGTGCAGGAGAGCAACAACCTTGCCTGCTATAGCCTGCTACACCTGTTCCCACAGAAGCAGAGAGGAAGACCCCTTTGCAGCTCATAGGCATGATGACTGGGTAGTCACATCACACACCACTGTGATGTGTGCCTCCACAACCACCTTACAATGTCAACACATTACCCTTTTAGCATAAAAAGTAGAAAAGAAGCTCCCCCAAAAGGCAACAGGAAAGGGTAGATCTTCAGACCAAAAGAGAAAGGGAAAGGAAGAGGGGAAGAAGTTTCCCAAGAAACTGAAGAGCATCTACCTGCAAAAATGAAAACATTTCAAACACCAGGGGGTGGTGCAGCCTCTGGTGAAGCAGAAAAAGAATCCAAGTCTGATTGGTCATGAGCCATGTCTATCAGAGGCCCCGCCTCCTTTTTGTATAAGCCTGAGGAATGTTTTGGGCCAACTGTGTTGTAATGCGAAGTTTTTAGTAGTTCTACAAAGACTTTTGTGGGGGAGGGGGAGAAATCCCTGTTCATCCCATTTCTTAAGCGTTGGGGTAACATTTTGTGCACTGTGTGAAGGCTGTCGGTTGTTAATTCTGTACCCTCAGAGCACTGAATGCCATTCTGACTTTGGTATTATTTTTCTTATGGATCATCACCTGGCTCGGTATTCTGTAAACACTCCTCCTCCCTCACCTTTTGATTGGCTTAATAAACATCTGATAGCCAATAGCTAAAGCAGGAAGGGAAGGTGGCAGAGATAGGAACTCTGGGAGAAGAATTAGGCAGGAGGATTCACCAGGTGACACAGAGGAGATCAGAGTGGAAGAGAGATGCCAGGCCACATGGCTGGACATAGGCCAGAAACAGTCAGGTTAATTTGTATGAACTATCTGAGAGTCTGCCCAGCTACAGTGCCTAAGCTTTTATAAATACTGTCTCCATGTCATTATTCGACAGCTGGCAAGTCCAAGAAAGTCCACCAATACTTAAGTGTAAGCAATTTTTTTAAATGAAATTAAGCTCAGTGAGATGGCCTAATAGACAAATGTGTTTACAGAGCAAACTTGACACTTGACTGTAAGCTCCAGATCACACCGTGGAGGGAGAGAACCAACTCCGGAAAGTTATCACCTGATCTGACCCTTCTGCACATAGGAGATGCACCTTACATTCTCTCTCTCTCTCTCTCTCTCTCTCTCTCTCTCTCTCTCTTTCTCTCTCCTTCCCCTCCTCCCTCCCTCTTTTTTTCCTCTCTCTTTCACACACACACACCTTAAAATAAAATTTTAAAAAGGTATTTTTTAAAAAGAGGTGAAATTATCAACTCATTTATTATTTAGTACCTCCAGAAGATATTGAGATGTTGAATTATGGAAGTCATTGGCTGTGTTAGCTGCCATCTTAACATTTCAAGTGAGAGATTCCTTTTATATTGTATGATACAAAGCATACTAAATGGCAATTTGGAACCATAGAAGTACATTTGATGCTTTAAATTGAATGTTGGTATTTATTCTTTGAGATTTTCATAGTGTATATTTTGTCACATTCTTTCCCTTTACCTCTCTACCCGTCCGACTTCACGTTGCTTATCTCTTGAAAATTTTTCTTTTAAAAAAAAAAAGAAAGAAAGAAATTCAATAAGAAACATGGAGTTTGATGGGTTTGTGCTGGCAAACTACTTCTGAGCAAGGGGCTGCCATGGAGTATGGTTGATGTATATTTGCTTTTGCCCTCTCCTGGCAGTTATTTGTAAACAGTTTCCTAGCTGTGGCAGGACTTTATGCCTACTTCCCTCTTTGTGCCAGGATTTTGTCTGGCTTGAGCTTGGCCAGGGTGTGTGTGTGCTGTCACAGTTTCCCGGAGTTCATATGTGCATCTGCTCTATTGTCTCTTCAAAGTGCTTTCTTTTAAATCGTGCACCACCTCTGGCTCTTACAGTCGCCTGCCTCCTTTTCCACACAGATTTTCCCCGGGCACATGACCCATTCAGCCTTGGGTTCTTGGCCTCATTAACAATATCAGGCATGAGCTCTATCTCTGTGAGTGAACCTAAATTCCAATAGAAAATCAAACAGCAGAATGGATGGTTACTCCCATGATATCTGTGCCACCTCTGCACCAACGGGCATGTCTTGCAGAAGGGTTATTATTATAGCTTGCAGGGTTTGTATATGGGTGAGATTCATGATTAAAACGAAAGACATCATTATTCAAGCAAAAAGACCAGAGTGTGGGGGGGGGGGCTTTACCAATTGTACATCTGACAGAGGTATTTAGAATATAAAAGTAGCCCCACAAGCCGAGTGGCTGTAGCACACGCCTTTAATCCTAGTACTCAGGAAGTAGAGGCAGATGGATCTCTGTGAATTTGAGGCCAGCCTTGTCTACAAAGAGAGTTCCAGGAAAGCCAGGGCTACACACACAAAAAAACCCTGTCTCAAAAACAAACTAATAATTAATAATAATATAATAATCACCTCCAAAAAAACTGAACATAAATTTTAAAAGCCAATTAAGAATGGGGTACAGAGCTGTAGTGGTTTGAATGAAAAGGGATTCCATAGGCCCATAGGAATAGCACTATTAAGAGGTGTGGCCTTGTTGGAGTGGGTGTGGCTCCTTAGAGGAAGTATGTCACCGGAGTAGGCTTTGAGATCTCAAATGCTCAAGCCAGATGCAGTGTCTCACATTTGTTCTGCTGCTCACAGATCTGGTTGTAGAACTCTCAGCTACCTCTGCAGCACCATGTCTGCTTGTGTGCTGCTGTGCTTCCTGCCATGACAGCAATGAGCTAAATCTCTGATCTGTTAGCCAGCCCCAGTAAAATTTTTCCTTATAAGAGTTGCCATGGTCCAAATGCAGAGACCCACAGCCAAACAGCAGTCTTAAGGAGTCTTATGGAAGAGTGAGTGATAGAAGTGAGCAAATCTGAAGAGTCAAAGACACCACAAGAAGACCCACAGAGTCAACTAATCTGGACCCATGGGGGCTCACAGAGTGGACTACCAACTAGGGAGCATGCAGGGGCTGGACCTAGACCCCCAACACATTTGTAACAAATGTGCAGCTTAGTCTTCATGTGGATCTCCTAATAACTGGAGGAAGGGTCTGTCTCAGTCTCTGTTCCCTGTCACTTGATCCCCTTCCCCCTACTGCCTTGTTGGGCATCAGTGGGAGAGGGTGTGCCTAGTCCTCCTGGGATTGGACTTTCCAGGGTGAGGTGGTAACCAGGAGGGGCTCCCCTTCTCTGAGGAGAAAGGGAGGAGGCAATGTAGGGAGGGATTTGAAAGGGTGGGACTGGGAAGAGAAGGGGCTGTGATTGAGATGTAAAGTGAGCAAAAAATAGATAGCTGGATGGATAGATAGATGACAGACAGACAGATAAATAAACAGTTGCATGGACATAGTGTTTCTTAACAGCAGCAAAATCCCTAACTAAAGCAAGAACTAAACAGAAAGTTTTGAAAGGATGAAATGTAAATGGCTGAAAAACACTTTAAAAAAAAAAATAGCATCCTTAGCCACCAGGGAAGTGCAAATTAGAAGTACTTTGAGAGTACTTTCAGCCCAGCCAGAAAGACCAAGCTCAACAAAACAAAGGGCAGCAGATGCTGGTGAGGATGCGAACAGGGGACCACCTTCATGTTGCTGGTGAGTGTGCAATCATTTACAAGCCACATACAGAGTGGCGTGATGGTTCCTCAACAAGCCAAAGATATTTCTCACGCAAAATCAGCTATACCGCTCATGAGTCTACATCTTACTACAGAAATCCCTAAGCGTTCCATCCTCATTGGTGTTCTATTCATAATAGTCAGAAATTAGAAGCATCCTGGCTGCCCATCAACAGATTAACGGAGAATGAATTGTGGTACATTTACACAATGAAATATTATTCATCTATTAAGAAAAATGGAATTGTGAGAGGATTAGACAAATAGAACCAGAAGCAATCATCCTAAATGAGGCATCGCAGACCCAGAAAGATAAATGTCGCATGTTTTCTCTTATTTGGACGTTAGCTTTTATGCATTAGGTATGTGTGTTTCATCTGGAACACTCACAGAGGTTAATTAGATGGGGGCCAAGCAGAGACCAGGGTAAAATGAGATCTTTTAAGGATAATGAAATAGAATAGATTATTTTGGAGGGATGGGGGAACCAGAAGAGGAAGATTAAAGAGTGTGGGGGATGGGAGGGCTAGGTAGAGCAGGGAAGACAGGAGGGAACCACTTGGGCCTTCTAAACGGACTACTGTAATTACATCTAGCCCGTGTCATTTCTAATAGATCCAGTTTCTTTAAAAAAAATTCTTTGACCATTGCCTTGTTGAGCCAGCCACACTCTGTGTAATGTAAGAATTTTGTTAATATACTATAAAAGATGGAAAAACTTGAGAATGTGGTGGCTCTGACGTGAGATTGTGACCTGCTGTGAGTTTATCTGAAGTACTGCTATGTTTTTTCTTCTTAAGAAGTTACCTCCAAGTCTGAATCTGGAGCAACTTCAGAACAGAACCCCAATACTGGCGTTTTAGATTTTTCAATATAAATATTAGGAGTTGTCTAAAAATTGACATATCTGTGTATTGGTACAAATTCTCAACTTTGGTGGGGGTGTGTAGGAAGGAAGCAAGTACCAGTCCCTGTTCAACTCAGAAGAGAGATTATACAAAGATAACAGGAGACAAAGACCACAGAGGTCATGTTAGGGTCTCTATAACACAGCTGCTATAACGGGGTCTGCACCATGAGGGTTCCACAGAGCTCAGTCTACCATCCTGACATTCATAAGAAGTCAGTCCCACACATCAGAGAGTCACTATGGTTATCATAGGGCCTTAAAAGTCCACTCTTAGGAGCAATCACAAGAAAAATAAAATATATGTCCACACAAAAGTATGTGCAAATTCACAGCAATATTAGTCAAAATAGCCAAAAGATGGAGTTAACCTAAAAGCCTATTATTTGACAAATGAATGCTTAAAGGTGTAAGACAAAGCACACAAAATTTTAAAAAAAATTAAAAAGTAGATATGCTATTACACAGATGGACTTCATAATCAGCAGGCTAGGAGAAAGAAGACAGTCACAAAAGATCATAGATCATATTGTTTCACTTATTAAATGTCCAGAGTAGGAAAATCTACAAAGAAAGAATACACAGCAATGGTTGCCCAGAGCTGAGGGCACAGAACAGAAAATGAAGGGGCTTTCTTCATGGGACAATGAAATATTATACACTGATATTTTGTTGCTAATTGTCCAGTTATGTGAAAGTATAAGCATTTTAAGTAGATGGAAATTGTGTTCTAAGAACTATATCTCAGTAAAGCTTTACTAAACAAGGTTCGCGAGTTGTGTCATGCAAAGTAAACAACTTAAGTATACTCCTTACACACCAAAAATCTGCACGGTGGACCTCTCTGATACGAAGATGATTGGTAGAAAGCATAAATGGAAACCATCTCAGAAATTCTACATTACAGAACCTCTTTGCACACTAGAAACATGGAGAGGTAAAAACAATGTGCACATGTGATTAAGAGGTTTTTCCCAATAGTTCAGCAAAAATCTTTTAGCATCTCCAGAACTTTTGTCTAAATACATTTCTGTCTTCTCTAGTGAAAAGCTCTTCATTTCCCACATATGAGCAAACATTTGGGCACCAATATAGTTTAAGAAGCATAGTAATGCTCCAACATTTGCAGAACTCTGTGTTTCAGCACTCAGTAGTTCTGACCTCTCCATGAAAAATAAAAGGTACTTCCAGGCACCTTTTCCCAAAAGTATAACCTATTTCTCAAGGTGAACTTTTCAGCCGGAATACAGAGAACCAAAGGAGCTGGCCAGTTACACCTGCTTATACCTGTTTATATGGAAATTTAAGTCGATGGCTTATTTGAATTTATCTTTCCCACATTTGTCAGCTTGCCCATTCACAAGCTTCCTCTCCTTCCTACTTAGCACTGCCCTCTTGCCTTGACTCACACGACAGACTTGTGTGCTGAGAACCCCTGGAGGCTTGCTCTCCTGAGTCACCTGACCACTGCAGCGCGCGCGTGTGTGTGTGTGTGTGTGTGTGTGTGTGTGTGTGTGTGTGTGTGTCTCTCTCTCTCTCTTTCTCACAAAGCAAGGGTTCTTCCAGCCACTGTCCTTCCCTCACTGTTTTGTGGAAGCAGGAAAAATAAAATGAAATAAAAACGTTCCCTCAACACAGTCTAGAGCTTCAAAGACAACAATGAGGCTTTTCATCCTTAGCTGTTCCTAATACCAATGCGACTCTCTAAAGTTTCTCCAAAGGAAGAGATACACCCTTCTGTAGACAGCAGAAACTCCTTCAGAAAACACACACACACACACACACACACTTATAGAAACATTCATTCCAGAGGTCCAGCTAGCAGAAACAGTGAAAGATACCACCTAAGGGCCCAAAGACCCTCAGCAGTCACTTAAGGCCTCACCTGGCTTAGCCATTTGAAGAAAAACACTGTCATTCTGCCCCAAGTCTCTAAAAGGGACTTCCCTCGGCCCTGTTCTTACCTATTCTAACCCAATTTCAAAGAAATCTAAAACCAACAGGATGCCAGCCTAATCTCCAGGATAGGATCAGGAATTTTCCATTCAAAACTGGCTCTCCAGGCTGGGTCCGGATACCAACACTACATTTAACAGACCCGAAGAAGCTGACTAAACAAAAGGGAAAGCCCAAAAGAGGATGCTTGACTATCACTTAGAAGGGGAAATAAAATAGTCATAGGAGGCAAATGGCGGGAGGGAACTGGATGGGAGCGGGACAGGGAGGGATCAGCTGTGAGGAAGGACAGGAGAGCCAGAGGGCCAAGAGAATAAAGGTAAAGTCTGCAGTGGCAGGGGTGGGAGGGGGGCATCTCGAGGTAGTGCCAGAGATCTGAGAGCAGGAAGGCTCCCTAGGAATCAATTGGGGGGGGGGGGTGTGACTGGGGATACAGAACCTCAGGCTACCTTCTGTAACCAGGCAGGAACCCCATTGGAGCAATAGGAACACCAACCCACCCACAAAACTTTCAACCCAAAATTTATCCTTGGTATAAAAAGGGTAGGGACAAAGATGGAGCAGAGACTGAGGGAATGGCCAACCAATAACCAGCCCAATTTAAGACCCATCCCATGCGGGAACACCAATCCCTGACACTATTAATGATACTCTGTTATGCTTGCAGACAGGAGCCTAGCATGGCTGTCCTCTGAGAGGCTCCACCCAGCAGCTGACTGAAACCTGCAGAGACCCACAGCCAAACATCAGATGGAGCTCAGGTATTCTTATGGAAGAGTTGGGGGAAGAATTGAGGCCCCTGAAAGGGATAGGAACTCCACAGGAAGACCAGCAGAGTCAACTAACCTGGACCCTTGGGGGCTCTCAGAGACTGAACCACCAACCAAAGAACACACACTGGCTTCTCTTTTTAAAAAAAAAAAAAACAGAAAGGGCCATTTCCTTGGTGCAGACTATCCCTTTATTAGAAACCTTATTTCCCTAGTGTTTGACACAGAGCAAGGAAACAGAGGGTGGGAAAAATAGCAAGGAAGGCATCTAGCAGAGCTTGCAAGTCTCATCTGCAGCTCAGCAGCCCTCTGAGGTCTAATCTTCCCCAATGCCTCCAGGATGCAGGTGCCCAATAGCGTCGGGAATCTGGAACTCAGTTCCCCTTCACTGTTCCTGTCCAAACCCGCTGCCTCAAAATTATGTCTGCGCTTGCACTTTCCTTTGTCAGTACTTCCTCCAGCAGCCAAAACAAACACCCCGGCTACGGCAATACACTGATCTTAGACATGGGGCTGTGGGGGATATCTCACTTCACATATGTGGCAATGATTCCACTTCCTGGAGAAAAGGAATGAGGTCCCTCCTTTCCTCCCTCTTTCTGACCTCATGTTTCCTTGTTCCATACCCAAATCTCCAAGGTTCTTCAATCTGTGGTTCCTGCCAAGCTCTGCAGAACTCAGGCTCAGTTGGAATCAGGATGCACAGCTATTCCCCAAGACCAGCCTTAGAAGGAGAGTGGCCATTCTGGGTAATAATGTTACCCTGACAGGCTCCAGAAACCTTGTTCATCACACCTTTAATCCTTCACTGGATAGGTAGAGTCTAGAAAAGCCATGAATTAAGAGCCACCCTTACCTACAGAGTGAGACTGCCAAGGAAGAGGAGGAGGAGGAAGCAGAGGAGGAAGAAGAGGTGGAGATAGAGATGGAGATGGAGAAGGAGAGAAGAAGAAGAAGAAAGGAAGAGAAGGAAGAAGAGAAAGAAGAGGAAGAAGAAAGAGGAGGAGAAGAATCTGGGGAAAGGGAGGTCAGCAGGTCAAATGGCTTGCTGGTCTTTAGTAGGCTGAGTTCAGTTCCCAGCATCAGTGCCCTCTTCTGGCCCTACTCACACATGTGACACACATACAACAATAACAACCATGATGACGATGATGACAATGGTGATGATTATCTTTTAAAATTCACAAATATATAAACTTTAAATCTCAGATCCGCACATGACAGATCACATACTGTGTCTGGGTATGATTTAACTTAACAATGATGATTTCCAGTTCCTTCCATTTTTCTGTAAGTGTCATGATTTCACCATATTTTTATGGCTAATAAAATTCTATTGTGTATATGGACCAGAGAAGTTAGGAGTGCTATAGGGGTGGGGGAGGGGAGCAACAAAATAAAACCTATCACTGTGTACTCTAGTTTTCAAATCAATTCTTTTATCTATTTATTTATCATGGTGTGTGCATGTGGAAGTTGGAGAACAGCTTTGTGAAGTTGGTTTTCCCTTTCCATCTTTACGTGGTCTCTAGAGATCAAACTCAGGCTTGCCAGGTTTCAAAACAAATGCTTTTACCCACTGAGCTCACTTTAAAAATATAAAACAAAAATTCATTTCAAAAAAAATCTTTTGTCCTCATGATGACTACATGACTATATGGGAGCAAGCGTGATATCCTAGACAAAGGCTGCTTTGCATTTCTGGTGGGTTCTCCACCACCAGGTCCCTGGCATCCCCACCTGGGTCATCTAAGCAGATCATTTAAACCAGGAGACGTTTGCTATTGAGAAGGAATGGCAAATCTGGCCTGCCAAAAGCAAAGACAGGAATCTGTAACATTCTAAGGGTTAACAGTCAACTCCAACATTCTTGAGTCTGTTGATTATTAGATTAGAGATAACAAACTCAGCTACCAACCGAGCCCAGGACACACCATGCTGAGGCAGGACAGGAGGACAGTGTCTTGGTCTGGCTTTCTAGGTCTGTGATACAAACATTAACCAAAAGCTACGAGGAAAGGAAAGGAAGGGAAAGGAAAGGGCTTATTTCATCTCACAGATCACATTCCATCATGAAAGGGCAAGAACTCAAGGCCAAAACCTAAGGACTGAAACTGAATGAAGCAGAGACCACAGAGTAAGACTGCCTACCGGCTTGTTCCCATCACTGGCTCAGCTTGATATTTGTCCAGACTACATGAGCCCTGGGGTACCACCACCTCCAGTAGGCTAGGCCCTCCTCATCAGCCATTAATAAAGAAAGTGCTAAACAGCCTTCCCTACAGGCCAATCAATCTCATAAAGACATTCTTCAGTTAAGGTCTCCTCTTCTCAAATGAACTTAAAACTTGTGTCAGGTTGACAAAAAATGAACCAGCTCAGTTGGGGGACATTAAGGGACATGACTTGGGAAAGAAGACATGGTGTAATCTTACCAGGAGTCAAAAACTTCAACACAATATAAAAAAAAAAAAAATCCACATTGTTTATGGAGATAAGGCCATCCTCAACAAACATATGTAAAAATGATATAATAGTAAACTATGTTTACTTAGGGCCAGAATATTTGTGGCCTTGAATGTAACCATATGCCATGATAATTTGCTGTTGTCAAGTAAATGGGATCTTGATTCACACAGAAAGCAACCCTTTGGGCATGACTGTGAGGATGTTTCCAGAAGGTTTAACCGAGAAAAGAAGATACACCCTACTAAGTGTGATACAATCCCCTGGGAGGAGACGGGCCTGAAAGAGGAGGAAACAGCAAATGGAAACATAGCATTTCTCTCTCTCTCTCTCTCTCTCTCTCTCTCTCTCTCTCTCTCTCTCTCTCTCTCTCTCTCTCTCCCCTCCCTCCCTCCCCCTCCCCTCGTTCCTCCTTCTCTCCCTCCCCCTCCCTCCTTCTCCCCCCTTCACCCCCCCCCAGACATGTTCCTCCCAGTACTGAGATGGACTATACCTCAAACAGTGAAACAGAATAAACCCTCTCTCCTTTCTTGAGTGGCTTCTGTAAAGGTTCATTGTCACAGCATAGAGAAAAGTGGCTCCTAAGACACTGTACTAGTGTTCCTCTGTGGTAAATCTAAACAATGCCCCCATAAAAACACCTGATAAGCTCATTCACAAAGGGAAACTCTTCAAGATGACAGAAATAAGCAAGTTCACATCCAATTAATTTAAACTTTAAACACTGCTTACTCTTTAAACCTTGGTACAAGTAGTGGCTTTTCAGCAAGAAATCCTCACCTCAGAGTCAAACATATAATCATGTGAAGGTTCCTAAGGAAGTCTCTCAATCTCTCTCTCTCTCTCTCTCTCTCTCTCTCTCTCTCTCTCTCTTCCCTTGCATTTATCTCACATGTCTACTTAATAAACTCACTTTGTTTACTTTTTTGCAACATGGTCAAGGATCTGGCATATTTAACCCTAAGGACTACTAGAGACCCTGCTGGGTGACACCACTCCTCACCACTACTAAAATAATCTCTGGTGGCTCGATGACAAGGTGACATTATCTAGAGAATGCAAGCTGTGCCTGAAGGACCACTATTTTGCTCCACCTGGATTTTGACCTTTAAGATTGTAAACCTGTTTTTATCAAGATTTTGTATTACAATAGGTATGTGTGCTTTAGTATTAGTGTGTGTGTGTGTGTGTGTGTGTATGTGTGTGTGTATGTGTGTGTGTGTGTGAGAGAGAGAGAGAGAGAGAGCCTAATTTTGATTTTAAGTTTTTGACATTTAATTTTAAAACTTTGCAATTCTGTAAAACCACCCAAAGCCAGGTAACTCTGCTAGATAGAGCCTAGTGGGCAGTCACATGGCCAGTAGCTGTATCAGCTTTGAGTCAGTAGTAGCTTTCTGCACTAACCAACATCCCACTTAGAAAATAGTAACCTCTGTGCATGCATTCCCACCTTCCCAACCTTTGCTTTCACCCCTGCATAGTATTATATGGCTTTGTATCTTACAAATGCAACTAATGCAGCAACCCAGACATATGATTACCATCACCAGAAATGGTTTGGATCCTGTAGTTTTCCACATCCCTGGCTTAAGGAAGAATGAAGAGGAGTTGGAGGTGGTAGGGGCAAAGAAGGACAATGATGACAAAGAGGAGGAAATGAAGAAAGAAAGAAACAAACAAACAAAAAAAGAAACAAAAAAGAAACAAAGAAAGAAAAGAGGAAAAATTATCTCAGAGTAATCATGCTGTTAGTTATCCAAGGTCACAGGTCACATAGCTGACACTTGATAAGTGTGGAATTCCAGCCAAGATCTTCAGTGAAAAGAATCTTCAGAGCCCCCTGGGTATATCTACCCACATGCTTTCCTGTTATAGTCTGGCCCACATTCTCCCTTCTAGGCCCTGGGCTGTCTGATGCACTTCCCCAAGCCTGACTTGACTCCTCACAAGTAAAACCTTGAGGCTCCAAGACACTCCTACTAGGGCCACATACAACTAGACCATTGCCAGTAGTGAAGTTAGAGGTTTCCCTACTGAACGTGATCTCCCTGGATGCAAATGCAGCAGAGGGAAATTGGAAATGGAGATTAGACAGGGAATTCATTCAGTGGATCAGATCTGGGACTTGAAAGAGAGAGAAAGAGGGATCCCCACAGGATGAAGCAGACTGGTGCAAGCAACCCACCACAACCAGACCAGAGATCAGCGCTGAGTAGCTTCTTTCATTTCTCTCCAGTTTGTCTTCTGACACAGGGTCTCTCACTGATCCGAGAGCTCACTGACTAGCTAGGCTGGGTGGCCAGTGAACTACTGGGTGCCTCTTACCTCTGTCTCTCCACTCTAGGATTATAGGAGCAGGCTGCCTTATAAGGTGCTGGAGATCTGATACAATATGAGACTTTTAACTTTGCTTTTTCTTCATTGGAAAACCCTCCTGTATCTTCAGTCTTTTAGCAAGAATATTTTAAATGCTTGCTTCATTTCTCCTCCTCCTCCTCCTCCTCCTCCTCCTCCTCCTCCTCCTCCTCCTCCTCCTCCTCCTCCTCCTCTTTTACATTTCAAAAGCTCATGCTAGGGATACCTACTTACACTTGGAGAAACGATCCTAGGAAAACAGAAAGCATGATTCTAGGTATCTTCTGCTACTTTTTCTAAATTGTGCTACTTCGATTCAAATTCTGTTGCTGTCATCAAAAACTTATTGATATTACTGACCATAGACTATAGCCTCGGACACAGACCTTGGCCCTCACCTTGAACAACTCAGAAGTCCAGTCGACCAGGCAGGAGTTCCTGTTTAGCCAGAGTCTAATACCATCCATGAGTTCAGCAGCTTCTTGCTTAGAAACTCTTCCCTACCCAGACTTATTTGAAAATATCAGGGGAATGAAGCCCATTTATTCCACACACAGTGAGGACCATGTTGGGCTTTCATTAATTTCTTCATGAGCATGTTCACTGCTGAGCCCCTTCCTGGCACAAGCAATGTCTTTGCTGTTGTGAATCTTTCATACCAGGAATAGTCAGTATTGGTGATATACCAACTTTTGTTAGCAAAAGTCCATGAAGACAAGGTGACATTTCTACCACCCCAAAGTTTCGCTCATACATTTCCAACTGCCTCATCTAGGCAGTAGATATAATCACATTTTACAAAATACAAAATGTCCAAAAACAAATTTGGCTCACTAAAAGTGACTCACGACAAGCCAAAAAGATGGATAAACTGGATGGGCTTTCTTCATATAGGGGCAAAGAAACTTAAGATGGGGTGTCAATAAATGACTAGGCTCCCTAGAATCAACTGGGGTTGAAGGTTCACACTTGCTTTTGAGGCATCCGTAGTAGGTCAGGGTAACTTTGTGCAAGAGAGTACTATTCAATTAACTGGGATGATTTATAGGTCACTACACTGTTTATCATGTCTCATTCATTCAGAGACACACATCATGACCCATGCAGATATAGTCATCAGTGGTCAGCAGCCTGGCCTGGCATGGGACCTCTGACCAAGAGTGACCAGGATCCTGGAAGACCAACTCAAAGATGTACATTTTCTTGGGAAACCAGAGAAGTTCTCTTGGTAATGACATGAAGTAGTAGAATTCATGACCACTAAGCTAGCTGTGGGATTGGCGGTATAACACTGTGGTAGAGGGATGGCCTTAGGAAATTGTTGGGCCACTACAATGGTCAGTGTTAAGAACTAGGAGGACTGGGTGCTTATTCATTTTAAAATAATGGGATATGAAATTACTGCAAAGCCAACCCTGCTAGTATTAGGTTAGAGCTGCTTTTTCTGGACAACATTCTCATTCTTCTTCTGAAGGCATGGATGGGTGGGAGATAAACAGCCTTCTATTGATGTGCTGGATAGTTTAATATCAACTTGACACAATCTAAAATCACTTGAGAAAGGGAAACCCAACTGAGAAATGTCTCCATAGGATGGGCCTATAGGGCATTTTCTTAGTGACTAATGGGGGAGGACCATCCCTGGGTTGGTGGTCTTGGATTTTATAAAAACACAGGCTAAGCAAGCCAGTAAGCAACATGTCTCCATGAGCCTCTCAATCAATCCCTGCCTCCAGGTTCCTGACCTGTTTGAGTTCCTGTCCCGACTTCCTTTGATGGTGAATAGTGATAGGAAAGAGTAAGCCAAATAAACCCTTTCCTCCCCAAGTTGCTTTGGTCATGGTGTTTCATCATGACAATGGTAGGACACTAGATCAGACAGATCAATAGGTACTCCATAAAAGGAAGCTCAAGTTGTCTCTGTGCTTGACCAATTTAAAAAGCCTATAAAACTATAAGGAAAGTTTATAACATTAAAAGAAATCATAAAACATAGAGCCAGGAGTGAACCAACTGTAAAATGAGTTTTATTTTCTTGATATCTTCAAATAAAATTAGATAGGGCACAGTTTTTAATTAATAGGTTGCCAAATCTTTGGTTGTTAGTAGACTCTGGCAGTGACTCCCTGCCAAACAAGAACTTTTGGCAGCCTGTAGACAGACTTCAGAGGGGTTCAAGGTGAGGTCCAGGATCCATGCTGAAGGCTATGGAGTATGCCAGTGCTATCAATGATTTCTGAAGAGAGCAGCACCGACTTTGAAGTAAAGAAGTACAACTTAGAAACAAGGTTTGAAAAGGCCACATGCAATGTCCTGCCTGAATAAAATGAATCATTGGTGGACAAACACTGTGAACACTATGCTATGGGATCTAAAATAACCCCATTCCTGAAGGAAAACTTAGCCTCTGCCTTTGAGTGGCTCACAGTATAACATGACCATTCTCTTTGATTTTGCCACTGGCAACCACTGCAGCAGCAGGTGATCGGGTGTATTTATGAGTTAAAGAATACATTACAGTGATGTATGGTGCATAAGTATTCATTATGTGAAGTCAAAATAAAATCCCTATTTTAGTAAAAGACCACTGGATTTTTGCTTTTCTCCTGTCTTTTCCTTAAAAGAAAGCTCCTCTAGCAGGTGTCACTGGCTTCTTGCTCTGAAGCATCTCTTCTTTCCTTCAATGCTGACAGAAAGTCCATTTTCACATAGGGCAGGCAGCAGTAAATTAGGATTGAGTTTCTGATTCCTTTGGTGACTTCAGTTTCTTAGTATTCAAGTAGTAGTTACTGTGTGATCTAATATGTCCAGTAGGATATACTTGTATATCTGAAATTGTTTTCTGCCTAATATAAAGACACCGAGTAATAACAGACTCTCTTCTTTCCCCTTCACAGTATCAGGGCTCAGTGCTAAGAGCTGCAGTAGGCATCTCAGGAGCTTGAGATGACAAGCACAAGGTCCCAACTCTATGGAAGACCTACAAAGTAAAAGGCAGGAAGAAAATTAGAAATTAAGTAAATAATAATAACTGATCTCACACTTCCTCCATAATGAATGAATTATAGTACTAGCTATCATTAATGACAAATTCTCATAACTTATTGAGTGTCCTTACATTGATATTTCTGTCTCTAGCTTGGCTCTCTAACCCACATCATTGTAGATTTTGATTAACTGATGTGTATTGGGGGCTGGAGAGATGGCTTAGCGGTTAAGAGCACTGACTGCTCTTCCACAGGTCCTGAGTTCAAATCCCAACAACCACATGGTGGCTCACAACCATCCGTAATGAGATCTGACACCCTCTTCTGGTGTGTCTGAAGACAACTACAGTGTATTAACCTATAATAATGAATAAATCTTTAGGCCAGAGTGAACAGGGCTGGAGCAAGCGAGGCTAGAGCAAGCAGAGGTCTTGAGTTCAATTCCCAGCAACCACAGGATGGCTCACAACCATCTGTACAGCTACAGTATACTCATATACATAAAATAAATAAAAAAATCTTAAAAAAACACACCCTGATGTGTATTTAGTTCAAGAGGACTATTCTGTACTTATAAAATAAAAATTTGTTCTCAAGTGTTCCTACAAGAAAAATGAAATATAATTATTTCATCAATCATCTGTTACTAATGATTATAATAAAATTTCGCATTATATTAGGCTACAAACTATGGGGTTGTTCTGTTTGTTTGGGTTTTATTTATTTTGTACTGGTGTGTGGTGATGCATATATCCATAGGGTAGTGGATGCAAGAACAGAACAAAGCTGATGGAGCTGCAGGGTGTTCCAGTTAGGAAAAGCAGAGACCGGCCATGGATGGCTAAAGATATTCCATTAGCTGAGACCACTGATGATTCTCTGTATGTCCTGAATTCCTAAGATCACTGTATTTCTATACATCTGAAGGATAAATAAAAGCAGGACTTCTACTTCCTCACATATATAGTGGATTTTTGTATGTTGACTATTTCTCAATTTATGTTTGTCTCAGTAGCTGAAAGGACCTGAGTGTCAACCTTTTGTAAATATTTTATTAATTAACAATTTATTGACAGGTCTCACTACATAGGCCTGGCTAGTCTGAAGCGTGGTTATAAACTCTGGCTGTGTGGTGAGCTGCCTACCACTATCTCCCAAGTTCTAGGATTAGAGGAATGTGCCTCCATGCCTGGCAAATATGCCATTTTGTTCATAGTTCAGAGCCATGACAAGAGGAAAGGGATAGGCCTGACCATACCCATCTTAGCCCTCCTGTTTTGGTCCACATTCTTGAAGACCTGTGATATATCACTCTGAGACCGATCCCTCAAAAAAACACCAGGTCTATTCCATCAGAATTTTCCCTTCACTGCAGCTGATATCAATCAGCTAAATATACAAAAGCAGTAATCAAACTAAAGGTGTCCTGAGCTACTACCATTCTTCTGGGGGGATTTGCAGTCTGCACTTCAAAAACATATCCCCAGTTAGCATACATGATTTCCCAGTGCTCATGAGATAGGTAGGGCCAAGCTAGAAAGTACAGAAGAAAAGGTCGAAGTGACAAATCACTTCCATCGACTGAAATAAGATGAAGTAAATCGACTTGCTGTGCCCAGGCTGATGCCACCCCTATAATGAGTGTGACCACTGTCTATCTGGCCCAATGCACATGCTTTGCAACGCAAGAACAAGCTCCAGCCCCTTCTTAAACTACTTTCACCAACCAACAAGCCTAACCAACACACACACACATACACACACACACATGAAAATAAACTAATTAAACTTTACAGGATAGGGAAGGGAGAAAGCAGCTGAAATCTAGATTCTAGGTTCGAATCTGAGCAACACAAATTTTACAGCTTTCTAGGAAAAACAAGGAGTCTGCAAGTAAAGTAGGGTTCCTTTTGAATGACTGGAGATGCATATCTGGTATTGAAGTTTGGGCCACAAACTGCTTCTATCAACAACATGAAATCTGACTCCTTTAACAGTATATGTAACTCAGCTAATTGGAAAAATGTTCATACAGTTGAGTAGCTGTCTTCTAAACAGATTTTAACGTATGGATCTGAAAAACAGCTCAGATTCTACACTAAAATCCAATTAATAATCAAAAAGGCATAAAGGTTTTCTTACTAGGAGTCAACAACATGATCCTAATTTCAAATAATTTGGGTTCCAAAAAGGAGTCTTTTACTGTAAGGGAAAGGCCACTGGACTTGTAGTGTGTGTGTGTGTGTGTGTGTGTGTGTGTGTGTGTGTGTGTGTGTG
>JADRCH010000088.1:4893718-4922071 GCA_019843965.1 Rhynchomys soricoides
GTGTGTGTGTGTGTGTGTGTGTGTGTGTGTGTGTGTGTGTGTGTGTGCTCTTGCCATGTGGAGGCCAGAGGACAAGCTCAAGTGTCACTCCTCAGAGGAGCCATCCACCTTCGTTTTTACACAAGATCTCTCACTGGACTGGAATTTTCCAAGTAGTCTAGGCTGTTGGCCGGAATCTCAGAGATCCACTTCTCTCTATCTTCCCAGGGAATGGGATTACAGTCATGCACTATCAACCCTAGGTTTCTCTACATGGTAGTCAATTTCAGGTTGATATGATTGTATAGCAAGCACTCTATCAACTGAGTTACCTTCCCAGGTCCTGGACCTATAATTTTGACTTTGACTGTGTCTGCTCTTTTGGGAAGATGGATTGACACACACAGACTTGATGGAGTCAGTGAAACGGAGCTGAAGTTTCATCTAGACTGGCTTTTGGTGACTGTTTTCTTTATTAGTTTTCTAACTGGCATTAAGAACAATTCATTTTAGCTTGGAGAATAATAGAGAGAAGTGAATTCATATTTTTATGTCAAACCTGTGTAAGGTCTATTTGCATCCAAAATGTCTATACAAAACATTTAGAATATTTCAGTCAAATTTGTGGGACTGTGGGAATTTAGTGTCATATTGTCAGTCAACCTGGAAACTGACGTCATTTATAAGAGTAATTGATCTGCCCAGACTACATAATGGAAATCCAATTTAAAAAAACAAAGACTCTTGGAACTAAGACTAAGCTGGGTCTCTTTCCTCCTCCTCCTCTTCCTCCTCCTCCTCCTCTTCTACGTCCTCCTCCTCCTTCTTGGATTTATTTATTTATTTTATGTATGTGAGTACACTGTCACTCTCTTCAGACATACCAGAAGAGGGCATCAGATCCCATTGCAAATCATTGTGAACCACCACGTGGTTGCTGGGAATTGAAGTCAGAACCTCTAGAAAAACAGCTAGTGCTCTTAACTGCTGGACCTGGGCCTCTCTTTTTGATAGTGCTCTATGAATATTGACACACACTGATGCCCACGGAGTGATGTCCCATGTTTAAAAGATGAGGCTCTCAAGAACTCCATGTTGGTGACTTCTATGTTAAATCATGTCTCCTTCTTTCCTTAGTCCATGTTAATCTGCATCCTTCCCAGAAAACAAGGATCACTACAGGTGGCCTTTAGGAGTGTTTCTCGCTAACTGATGAAGGTAAGGATGGTTTAGGGAACCCATTGAACTTGCTGATTGTATCAGAAATAAGGACAGTCTTGAGGACTATGCTTCTAGCTGATAGTGGGATAAATTCCCTGCAATACCACAGCAATGAAAACAACTAAAATTTGAGATAAATAATTTCCCCAAACTTAGGAAGCCTATGACAATTTCCCATAAAACAGACAACAGCCTCCTAATAAATTTTTATCTTTCTGTCTACTATTCCTTTAGTCTGTTCCTCCAAAGCAAGAAATCAGTATTTTTCTTTTTAATTTTAAAAAATTGTATATGTGGTTTTGCCTGCATGCTTGTATGTGTATCATGTGTGTGCAGTGCCCAAAGAGACCAGAAGATGTCATCAGATGCCCTGGCACTGGAGTTACAGATAGTTGTGTGCCACCATGTGTATGCTAGAAACAAGTGCTCTTCACAGCTGAGCCAACTCCCTAGTCCTAGAAATTCTTACTTTTAATGAATGTCAGTTTCCTGTGTCTATGAATTTTCTGACTCTTTTGTATCTATTTCTTTGGAATTTTACCTTGTTATTAAGACCTTGCTGTTTCTTCTAATTTCTTATGGATATATTATTTTCCCTACCATGAATGCTTCTTCTATTAAATTAAAGGTAACATTCCGAGAGCTGTGGCCATATCTCAGGTGGAATAGTGCTTACTAGCATGAATGAAGCCCTGGATTCGATCTCCCAGCACCATGTGAATAACTGAGCCTTGTGGCACCTACCTATAACCCCAGTACTCCTGGAGGTAAAGGCAAAGGGGTCAGGAGAGTTCAAGATTGAGCTAGGTAGCAAGTTCAGTGTCAGCCTGGTCTCCATGAGAATCTGTCTTAAAACAATTTTTTTTCATAAAGTAGCATTCTCAAGCCCAGATCTACCACCATGGAATCAATATGTTGGATCCTCAAAAAACCCCTGAAAACAGAACTCCCATACAATATAGCTAAACCACATTCCTGGAAACATACTGAAAGGACTTTAAGTCCACACACCACTGAGGTGTTTAAGGATCCGCGTCTACTGCTGTGCTATTCAAGACAATTGGGAAATGGAGCCAGTCTGGATATCCATCAACAAATGAATTGATAAAGAAGACTTGCTATGTACACACAATGCTTTTCGCAGCTGCAATGAAAAATAAAATTATGACGTTTTCAGGAAATAGATGGAATTAAAACTTTTATGCTAAGCAAAATAAGCCAGACTCAAAAAGGCTAATAATGCTACATGTTTTCTCTTCCACGCAGAACCTAAGTTCAAACTTATACACGTGTGAGTATGTGTGTGTGTGTGTGTGTGTGTGAGTGAGTGTGTATGTGTACACGCACACTCACACACACATATGAGGAGGGTAGTACATCTCTGTGTGAGCATAATACACATGCTATAAAACTTGAAAGGGGATCATGAGGGAGAGGAGGAAATCTAACTGGAGATGAGAAACAGGGCAATGAGATACATGGAATACAGAAGCAGAAAGGTTCACATATGTATGTGTGCACATGCATGAGGCCGAATATTGACTATGCCTGGACAGCTTACTAACTGGGACATGACTTTACTATTCCTGTTAGCATTCTGTCTAAGCTCCTCCCCACAGTTGCCTGGCAACAGCCAGGAATGCTCCGCCCCACAGTTGCACCCGGTAGCTTTACTATTTCAGGAAGTTTTCCCATAAAACCAAAAGTTTCAAAGGACTTTGCAGATCAGCAACTTCATGGAGGACCCATCAACTCTTCAGTAGAAACTATTAAATAATTGGATATACTGCAAGACTCTCTCTGAACGCCTCTTTAGCATCTTAGCACACCATGTCCATCAATCCTAAACCACTATGCATGGTCCTTATCCAGCACCAGCCAAGGCCTGGCAGTAAAAGACATGTTTCTATCTTTGCAGGTCCTCTAGACCTCAGTAAATACCCTGACATTTCCAATCTGTCTTTTGAGGACCGTCCAAGACTGTAATAGGTTATCCCCTCTCATCAAACTAAAAATTAACTCAACTTACTGTTATCACAGATTTTACTAGATTTCAGATGCCATAGGGAGCCAATACCCAACGCAAGGCCCTAAAGCATAGATACAACAGCAAAAGTCATTATAATTTCATCCTGTGGTTGCCTGTATGTGAATTTTGAGAACAAGGAGAGGTAAGATGTATTGTCGTTTCATAGGAAAGAAAGAAATTTACAGATATGTGCTGCTTTAAATGTGATGACTGATTTGGCCCTCATAGTGATGCCACGTGATAAAAAGCGGTTACATCAGGTTTCATTACCATGAAGGTGGAAATGCCAGACTCATGGATGCTGCACTTGAGATTTGAGACTGAAGAGCTAGAAGACAACTGTAAAGCAGGGCTTAGCCAACTACTTGTGGGCCAAGTGTGATCCAAGGTCTGCCTGTGTAAGTACAATTCTACTGGAATGCAGCCTGCCAGTTTGTTTACATACTTCAGCCACACAACAGTCTTGCTATGTAGTTCTGACAGAATCCATCTGGCCCACAAAGCCTGAACTGTGCACTACATGACCTTTTTACAAGCAAAGTTTACTAATTCCTGGTTCAAGACACTATATCATAAAGTTAACTCCCAAATGAATAGGACAAAATTATTAAGGAAGAAAGACCTTGAAGAGATGAGTCAAACAGTTCTTCATGAGGCAAGGGAATATTTAACATGAAGTGATAAATTGCCAGGCACCAAATAGTTATTTATTTATTTATGTGCATACCTACTGAAGCAGGCTGTCTTCAGACTTGAGTTCCTCCTGCCTCATTCTGGAAGCTGAAGTGTGCTACTGTGCCTGCCCCAAAAAACATTTTAAGTAATAAGAAAGGTCCTCCAGGACCTTCTCAATCTGTGTGTTAGTAAAAAGGATGGCAGCCCCACCATCCCTGCAAGCATTCATACAGCAGCCAACAGGAAGAGGAGCAATGAAGGTATTGTTGGTGACATTTGAACCCTAAAGACTCCCAGCAGGACTGAAAGCTGGGAAGCATACTACAGTTGCTAATGAATTGGTTATCATTAGGAACGGAAACGCACATGAAGTGGGCGCACATGAAGTGGGCGAGCATGACTTAGCAGGAAATGCATCAGTAGCCTCTGTGGCTCACATAGTCCATTTCTCTGGAACTCACAGAACGCATTACATCTGTGTTTGACGTTCCCTTTGGAGCAAATCTTTAGCCTCCCCACACCCTGTGCCTATCCTTAGTCCTTCACAATATGCTCCCCACAGGGCCCTCCCCTGAAGTGCTAGATCTAATACTGATACTTTGGAGCCCAGTGAAGGCATTTAAGTCAAGCAAACTCATAATCTGGGTCAGTGGTTGTGACTCAGCTCCTCCAAGGCAGTGATTCTCTGCCTTCTTAATGCTGCAGACCCTTTAATATATAGCTCTTCATGTTGTGGTGACCCCCCAACCATAAAATTATTTTTGTTGCTACTTCATAACTGTAATTTTGTTAGTGTTATGGATTATAATGCAAATGTCTGATATGCAAGATGGTCTTAGATGACCCCTGTAAAAGGTCATTCAACCCCTAAAAGGTGCCATGACCCACAGGTTGAGAAACACCGCTCCAGGGGGCCGCTTTCACTGGTGGAGAGATGGATTCTGGTAATAGCACCCTGTGTACCAGCTTACTTTGTGACATTCAAGCTTAAGGCCAGAGGTCACAATACAGAAATTTGTCTTCATCAGGCCAGGACTATGAGGCTAATAGGACAGAAACGGATCGTAAAGGAAAAGAAACCAAAGTTGCACTGTAGGAATTTTGCAGAATTTCTTTCGGATGTTTGTTTTGTTTCACCTTTTTGAGACAGAATCTCAGGATGTAGTCCAGGCTGCCCTCAGACTCATAGTGATCTTCCTGTACCAGCATCTTCAGTAGTAGGTTCACAAGCACATGCAGCCACAAGTGGCTTTATACATCATGTCATCTATATAAAAAAGACTTCTGAAAAGAGTTTTCTCAGATTGAACACAATCTTTCAAACTGCTCACAAAATAAGCATTTTAAGTTGTAAAATTAAAGGAATTTTTTTCTAGTTTTGTTTATCTTTCTAAGATAGGGTCTCGTGTAGCTAAGGCCTGGACATCATGATCATATATTCCCTGTCTTCTAAGTGCTGGGATTATGAGCCTGAAACACCAGGACTGGCTAAAGTAGCTCCTCTGCTAAGTAATAAAAGGACAAGTCATGATCAGACAAATTAAATATCTAACTATATGTTCATGCTTCCTACACAAAATAACATTACCAGATAAAATGAAGAAGCAATCAGTGAGATACTATCTTGTACTAATGAAGGAAGAAAAGCAATACATAGAGGAAACTTAATTAGTAAAAGTATGCTGTTGCTTCTACTTCACTTTCATGGCTTGCTTAGAATTCCCTGTTATTTTGTAAGTATTTAGTTTTGTATTTAATTGTATATTTCTTTACACATAGAAGGTGCTAGGATTATAAAGCACCAAGCACCCTCTACATCCCTCCTCTACTTCCACGATGTGTGTGTGCATGGTCCGTGTTTGTATCTGTGTGTGTGTGTGTGTGTGTGTGTGTGTGTGTGTGTGTGTGTGTTGGAGTGAATCTTCAAGACCCTCACAAGCACCAGCAAGCCCAACCGGATGGATGCTTGCTCCCTAATGGTTCATCTCTAGCCCTTCCCACCCTCTTCACACAATCTACCTTGGCTGCTTGCTGTTCCCAGACCACACCCAGCACACTCCCGCCATAGCAGGTAGCACTGATTCTAACACTCTCTCTTGGTTCTTACAATGACTTTTCTCCCACTTTCTTCAGATATTTGTTAAAATATTACCTTAACAGGCACCCATGCTTCTGAAAACAAACTCTCATCCACATACCTATAAACAGTCCTAATGAAACTTACTGGGTCACAGACACACATACATGCACACACACACACACACACACACACACACACACACCCCATGGAAGTAGGGAAGAGAGTCAACTGGAAGGGAGGACATTTTCCAGAATGGGAGAGATGAGAGAGTAGAAGTGGGTATGACCAAAATATATTATGTACGTGTATTAAAATGTCATAATGAGGGCTGGAGAGATGGCTCGGCGGTTAAGAGCACTGACTGCTCTGCCAGAGGTCCTGAGTTCAATTCCCAGCAACCACATGGTGGCTCACAACCATCTGGAATGGGATCCTATGCCCTCTTCTGGTGTGTCTGAAAAACAGCAACAGTGTACTCAGATATATAAAATAAATAAATAAATCTTTTAAAAAAATAAAATGTCATAATAAAATCTACTGTTGTGTATAACGACTATATGCTGTTAGACTATCTCCTTAGCACAGTGGCCTTTCTTGACACCTACGTGAACTCCAGATTCAGTGACTTTCTATTCACTTACCTAGTAATAGTTCACCTTATTAGTTTTCTTTAATTTTTTTTGACAGGTTCCTATATAGCCCTGGCTATTCTGGAACTCACTCTGTAGGCCAGGCTGGCCTTGAACTCATAGAAATCTGCCTGCCTCTGCCTCCAGAGTTCTGAGATTAAAGGTGTGCAGCACCATACCCCACCCAGCATCCATTAATACTTTAGTTGTTTACTTATGACCAACTTGTGTGCAGTTTCTCTAAGTAGAATGTAAGACTCAACCACTGACCAGTGACTGGACCTAGTCACTGCCCGTGCTCTGGGCAAAGCTTCCCAGGAATCCAGCTGGTTTCAAAAGTATGTGTTGAATGAATAAATGAACCAAAGAAAAATGAAATAAATGAAATAAAAATGAAAGGTAAATGAAGTAATACTAAAGTTCAAAAGTGATTAGTAAGGAAACCAAGGGCAGATTGTGGCCAGGGTGTGTGTGTGTGTGTGTGTGTGTGTGTGTGTGTGTGTGTTCATGAAATACATACACACAAATAATAGAAGCTTTACATAATTAAAATCATATATCCTAGCTGGGCAGTGGTGGCGCATGCCTTTAATCCCTGCACTTGGGAGGCAGAGGCAAGTGGATTTCTGAGTTTGAGGCCAGCCTGGTCTACAGAGTGAGTTCCAGGAAAGCCAAGGCTACACAGAGAAACCCTGTCTCGAAAAAGTAAATAAAAAAAAAAATCATATATCCTTTAATAATAAACTGACTCACTTGAGGACAAGGATTTGCTCTTTTTAACCTCACTATGGCTGAGGTGAAGAGGCTGAGTGAAGTCAGGAGGCCCCAGGAGTTACAGAGAATAAATAATTAAACAGCGTTGTCGTTTGAGTGCAGCCTTTCCGGAGGGGTAAACCAGGTAAGCAATGTTTTTACCAAATCACGTCTGATTGAGGCCTACTCTGTTGGCTGATAGCTCCCCTTTCATAGTCTCTAATACTGGAGCACAAACTGCCCTTTCATGATAGCCTTAGAGCTGTGACTTATTCCTCACTGAATTAATCACAAGCCCTCACATCCTCCAAATGGGGAGGTCAGAGGTCGCTGAGTTTCTGGCTCCTGACCCACTCTAAGCTAGGACAACCTGAGGTGTTTTTTGTTGTGTTTGTTGGTTGGTTGGTTTGTATCCCAGTCTGGTCTCAGTCATGTTAAACTTGCTGTGTAGCTGAAGACAAACTTGAAATTTTAAGTATATATATTTAGTATATGTGTATGTGTGTGTGTATATGTGTATATGCGGGTATGTGTATACATATGTGTGTGTATGGGGTGTGTGTGTGTGTGTGTGTGTGTGTGTGTGTGTGTGTGTACTAGCAAGTGTCTAGAGGTCAGAGAACAACTTTCTTTCAGGAGTTGTTTCTCTCCTTCCACTTTGGGTCCCAAGGATCAGACCAATGTCATCAGGCTAGCTCTAGGCAAGCACCTAACCACCCCTACCACTCCCACCTCCACTACCCCACCCCCTCCTCAGACACCTCTCGTACTCTGGCCTTGAACTTCTAATCCTCCTGCCTGCCTTTACTTCCTGACTTCTGAAATTACAGGTAAGTACCACCATACTCAATCTTACACTGCATGCATGCCAGGGAAGCCCTCAGTTGACTGGGTGTTATCCCCAGCAAAGGTAAAAATGTTCCTTACCTGGTTTATTTACCAGCTTAGAAAGAGCTGTAACCAAATACAAAGAAGGTCATCAGAATCTCGAGGTGGAGACTTTGCAGAGACAGTTTTGTCAGCTGTCTTCTGACTTTTATAGCCTCCCTGACTGCTTCATCTTTGGGACTTACTGGCTTTGCTTCTTCCCCTTATTTATGTGTTTCCCAGATGCTAAAACTAGTGTACATGAGCCTCGAACAGGAGATAGAGAAGACAAACACAAGCCATGCCTACAAGACTAGAGATAGAACCACCTATCAAGATCTTCTCACTAAGGCTAGCTCAGTCAGAATCCCAGAGTGGGACCTGTGGCACCAGTGCTTATTGATGATCGGTGGCAGATTTTCAGGTGGCAGGATGGAGGAACCCTAATCTAGAAGAAAGAGTATCAAGAAACCATATTTGTCTTCTTGTCTTAAGATTGTGCCACCCCAAAGGGAGATTTCCTAGCCATTGTTGAAGGATTTTGTTTGTTTCTTTGTTTGTTTGTTTTGGCTGTGGCTTTTTAGTTGTTGGAGGTAGAGTGTCACAGTGTAGCTCAGGCTAACCTTGAAATTTCTACATAGCCCAGGCTCGCCTCTAACCCATGATCTATCTTACTCCATTGTCCTCCCAAGTTCTGGTGTGATAGGTGTGTGTCACTAAGTCCTGACCTACTGAGAGCTTAGAAGTTTAGGATATTAGTGCTAGAGAGAAAATCATCTGGCTCAAATAATAAATGAAAGGCTGATTAAGAGCCCAAGTCTCATTTCCAGAACTGACACCATTTTTACCACAGTAAAAGCTTCTCAACCATGACCTCTGATTCCCTAAGCGCTGTCCAGAGGCCTCATAGTCTTTCTCAACCTTTTGGCCGCTCTGAAGCCCCTGTGGTAAATCCCACACAGGAACTAGTTTCAGTTTCAACTTAATGGAGCGGCAGATGAGCTGTCAAAAGAGTCCCAGGGAGGGGCTGGGGGGATGACTCAGTGGTCAGAAGCACTGGCTTCTCTTCCAGAAGTCATGAGTTCGATTCCCAGCAACCACACTGTGGTGGCTCACAACCACCTGTAATGGGATCCGATGTCCTCTTCTGGTGTGTCTGAAGAGAGTGACAATGTACTCATATACATTAAATAAATAAATAAAGTCAGAGGAAAATGGTTAAAAGCACATATCTCCAGGTCCCTCTGCAGCGTCCAACCAAGACTCAGGCAGAACCTTGCAGTATGTGAGGATGACAAGGGTTGTGGATGATTCATATGTTCTGCATATTTGGGCAAAACTCTCAAAATATGTAAAATCAGGTGGTGGCCCAGTGGGTAAAGGCACTTGGCACAAACCATGATGGCCTGAGTTCGATCCCCTAGCCCCACATAGTGGAAGGTGAGAAACCATCCCTGAATGTTGTCCTCTGATCTCCACACATGCTGTGGCAGGTGTGAATACCCACACAAAATAAGTAAATATGATTTTTAAAAATTAAGTAAAATATTATAAAAATAAATGATATTTTTATCCCACTTAACTGTAATATCTACAGATGACTCTTTAGATGTGAAACCACAAACATTGCTTATAATAGTTCAGATAAAAACAGTACTGGCTTGACAGGTTATGTGGCTCTCACTGCTACCACTCATCTTCCCATTGTGGTATGGAAGTAGCTCCTGAACACACACTTCTCTCTCTCTCTCTCTCTCTCTCTCTCTCTCTCTCTCTCTCTCTCCCCCCCCCCCCCCCCAGAGAAACACAGGTCCAATGTGGACTATATAAACATGAAAAGCTGACTCTAGTTCTTTTAACAGCCAACTAAAAGTGTATGCCACTCCTTTGGCAATCCATACACATCCTATATACAAAGTTCATATGGACATGCTCCCTTTCACCTGAGAGAATTGAGCACAAAGTTACATGTAACTTCCATAACCAATCAAAGCCTAGTAGTGTCTCTATATGGTCGAGCCTCTTTTTTGGTCCAGAAATAATTTCAGGTTTTATTTTTATATATTTAGTAATTTTGTTTTATTTATTTAATTGACAGGTCTTACTATACAGCTCAGGTTCATGGTCTTCCTGTGACTATAGGCATGTACCACCATACCTGGCTCAGAGACAGCATCTTCTAAACTTGGCAGTTTCTCTGAGGAAACAGGCTACCTCCTTCAAAAACATAAAATATTAAAAAGTATAAAAATAAAAGGTATTCATTTCTTGCCCTCTCGGTAGAGAACCTGGATTGGTCAGTCTTTCAATGTTTAAGTTCTATGAAAAGCTCCCTGTTTTCTCCCCATGGCCTCAGGTAAGGTATTCCTTACATATTCCTTTCAACACCTATGTCTGATGTAGGTATTCAGGAGAAAGTTATTTCCTAGTTTTAGCAACCCCTGCATATTGATGCAAGTTTGTTTAGCCAAGGATTGTCTTTGGGGTTGGGTAATTACATGCCATTGTTGGCAAGGCTTAAGGTATCTTTCACAATAAAGTGCCTCTCAAAAATTCAGTAGATTCCGAGTGTTTGCTTCTGGTCGATTCTCTGCATTAGTAACCACAGCTAAAGATCTTGTCTAGACACAGTCTTTGAGCCTAAGAATTCTTGTCGCCCTCCTGCTAGACCCTGCACTCTTCCAAATCCCTCAGTATTTAACTCACACAATCAGGGCTTTGTGATGGGAAGCTCTGGTTTTATCAGTCTTAAGAGTACCACTTAACCACCTTTGCTTGTCCTAACTTGGACTACCAAACACTTCTTCAGCCCAAAGACTTCAAAGAACAGGATTCCATTCATTTGGGCCAAAAGTTATACACACTTGGGAAGGGCCTTCCTCAATAAAATCATACTTTCTCCCCTTTTGATTACAGGTTAGCTATCTAGTTTCAGTTTGCATCTCATTGTAGGACTTTTTTAAACAGCCATTAAATTAAGCCAACACACATAAATACCTTAAATGTTTCTTTCCATTTTCCACACCACTGCAACCCCAGTCATGATCCGTAGACAAAGACAGATATGCAACTGATTGCTTAAGTGTTTGTTATGTTTGATGTTCTTAGTTTAAGGGAGCTGGGTCCTCAAGCTCCATCCTGACCTACCATTTTAATTTTTCATCTGTTTCCATCTTTTTAAAACCCCAATTATCTGCCAGTCAGGTATGCTGTCGGCTACAGTTCATTAAAAACTAACCATATAGATAATTTGGGTGTGGTTCGAGTGATCCCTCAAAAGTCCATTGTGACTGAAATTGTGGTCCCCAGGGTGGCTGTACTAGGAGGTGGTACCTACCTTTAAAGAGGTGTGGCCTAGTGGGAAGAAGGAGCAGCCTCTCCAAGGAGCCTATTCTCAGCCATTTGTACTTTGACTATAACTATCTCCCAGACTGTAAGCTCAATAAGTCTCTTCTTGTTAATAAGTAATAGGTATCAGGTGTTATTATTGCTGGTGTGTGTATCTGTGTGTATTACATGTGTATGGTCCTTTATGCCCCCTCCTGCACGAGGTGGTCAGAGGACAACTTTGTGGAATCAGTTCTCTCCTTTGACCTTTGTGTGGGTTCTAGAGATCCAATGTAGGTCTTCAGGCTGGCAGAACAAGCTAATGAGCCATTTCTCTGACCTGTGTCAGATGTTTGCAGTGGTTAAAAGAAAAGTCACATAATTAATACTCCATAGTATAAACAAACAAAACTATAGTTCTCTGCCAGGAATGTAGATGTGAACAGTGTCATTGGCTTAAGGTCAGCTGGTCCTAAATCAGCACCCTTGTTAATCTTTTAGCATCCTCGTCATGCTGTCAAGGTAATGCCACCTACCTTTACACCACAGGCAAAGGCAGAAGCCACTAATGCCACTCAAAGCACTTCCTATCTGTTAAGGAGAGCTTCTCTCAAACTACCCCTATAGATTTCTGCTTATATCTCACTGGCCAGAACTGGTTCTCAAGCCAGCCTGCCTACGGGTTTGGGATGGAAGGCTCTTTTTTTTTTTTTTTTTTTTTTTTTGGGGGGGGGGGGTGGTGGTGGTCCGCTGGATAGAGAAGTCCTATTAGCAAAAAATAATATCTGTGGGAATTCTATCAATAGTACCGCCCACAGCAGTGTTCCCAACAGAGGGGATGGAAATCTCAGTGGAATTTTTTTTAATTAAAATAAAAATAAAGCCTTCTAAACCTTTTCTCATGATGCCACCAATTACACAATGCACTGCGTAGGGTTGGGCATGCAGTAAAACTCCAGAAACAAACAAAATCAGCTTTCTATTGCTGTCTGACAAACAAACAAAAAACAGAAACAAAAACACCCTTCCAATATTTTTATGGTCTGAAGACCTGTAATTCCAGAGACTTTCTCTTACACCAGTATTCCTCAGGTCAAACTAAAGCCAGGGAGAACTCATGTACTGCTCAGGCATACAGTTGATAGAGTTGAGGTTCTCAGGGTGAGGCCTGAGGATGCCTGTTTCCTTTAAGACTGTCATGGCACTAACAACTCCAAAGGGCCGCTCTCTGGTCCCTGCCTTGGTTTCTTCCAAATACAGAGACCAGCAGGCATGTGAAATCTTTCTTTTGCTGCAAGTCTCTGACTTAATATGAATATGAGTAGGTTAGCTTACTCTAATCTCCCTATATGCTGGCAAGTTTTATGTCAATTTGACAGAAGCTAGAGTCAGTTTTGGAAGAGGGAACCTCAATTGAGAAAATGCCTGTGATGCATTTTCTTGATTGGTGATTGATAGAGGGCTCAGACCATTATGGGCGGTGTCACCCCTAGGCAGGCAGTCCTAGGAGGCATAAGAAAGCTGGCTACGCAAGCCATGAGAAGCAAGCCAGTGAGCAGTGATCCTCCACTGCTACTGCCCTCTGTCTCCCCTCAGGTTTGAACCTGGCTTTCCTCAGGGAAGGACTGCGACTGGAAGTCTAAGATGCAATAAACCCTTTCCTCTCCAAGTTGCTTTTGGTCAGGTGTTTTATCAGAGCACTAGAAACCCTAGTGAAGACACCCCATGTTATAGTCGACTGATTGACCATAACTAAATCTCCAGATTCTCTTTTGCTGTGCAAAGGACTAGATGCACTGGAGCAATGCTAGTGGGCAAAGGTCACAGAGCCATTTTGGAATTCTGTCTGTCACTCCCAGCTAACATCTGAAATCACATTGATTAGAGATAATTATATTATTTTCTCTAATTTTAAGATAATTGAATTTGTTTCCCAAGAAAGTATCTATTTTAGAAAACTATAAAAAGAAAGCTGAAGAAGAAACGAAATAAAAATATTTCTACAAGTAAATATTTTCAGATCAAAACTTTAGAGAAGAAAATTTTAAATATAGTGAGACATGGAAGCACACACATTTAATTCCAGCACTCAGGAGGCAAAGGCAGGCAGATCTCTGTGAGTTCTAGGCCAGTCTGGCCTATACAGGGAGATTCTGTCTTTAAAAAAAAAAAAATATTTTGTTACACAGCATGCCACCTGTTTGGGGTGATGAATATAGTGTGTTAGCAGTACATGGTGGAGCACACCTGTAATGCCAGCCCTCATGACACACGGGCAAGTGTCAGAAGTTCAAGGACGTCCTCTAGTTCTCCATTACAACTTCTGCTAACTTGAAACATTCCCACTCCGAGGGGCTGCTTAAGGTTCAGGAAACTTACTAGGTTCTGTGGCAACTGTTGGCCAGAGGAAAGTCTAGGTAGAACTGACCATAAGCTGCACAGCCTGTCCCAGAGGTGCTACCATCACTCAGGCGAGGATGAGCTTTTAGATGATGTGGCTTCCCTTGACTTGCCGAGACATTCTTCAACTCACTGGTTTACTAAGCTGGACTTGGGTGGGATCATTTCGTTGCTCTTTTCAGCAATGCCCTAAATGCTTATTCATGTTTTCCCAGGAAAAGTCGCACAAGTTCCAAACAGGCCTGGGCTATATGGGACCCTGCCTCAAAGCAGGGGAAACAGAATATAGAGGGGCCATCTTTATCAAAAGGAAAAAAATATTTTCCTTACTCCAATTAAATAACTAGAAGAAAAGTATTCATAACCAGTCTGCAGGGCTGAGGACATGGTTGGTAGGAAAAGATACTTACAGCTCAAATATTCAGAGTAAAGAAATTGTTATTTTTTTTAAATATCCAAAGAGCTGGTAGAAATGTGCTGCACGTGGGTTACAACCCCTTTCCCTGTGAGGTGTAGAGATAGTGTAAAAGGTCAGAACCCACCTCCAGGTTTGAAAACCTACCAAACCCCACCAATCCTAAGCCCCTAAACCATCAATCCCTGAGTACACACACAAAAAACACCAATCCCTGAGCATGAAAACCCACCAATCCCTGAGCATGAAAACCCACCAGTCCTTGATCTTGAAATCCCACAATCCCTGAGCATGAAATCCCACCAATCCCTGAACATGAAAACTCATCAATCTCTGAGCTTGAAATCCCACCAGTCCCTGAGTTTAAAAACCCATCAATCCTTGAGCTTGAAATCCCACCAATCAGCTGGGCAGTGGTGGTGCACGCCTTTAACCCCAGCACCTGGGAGGCAGAAGCAGGTGGATTTCTGAGTTCAAGGCCAGCCTGATCTACAGAGTGAGTTCCAGGACAGCCAGGGCTACACAGAGAAACCCTGTCTCGGGGAAGAAAAAAAAAACAACAACAAAAAGAAATCCCACCAATCCCTGAGCATCAAAACCCACCAGTACCTGAACTTGTCTGGAAATCTCACCAATCCCCATCCTGGAAATCTCCACTGGAAAACTCTTCCCTTAAGCAAACCTATATAATAAGCCTATTCAGTTCCTTCCTGCTTCTCACCCAGGCAGAGGCAGCCACCCTCTGTGTCTTTCCCAATAAATCTCTTGTGTGAGGTTTGTTGTGAGGTGTGACTTTGTGGTATTCCTTGGCTCCAGACTGCCAGGATACCTTTCCCCTCAAAGCTGTAATGCCACCATAGGGGAAACCTCTCCCCCTCAGAGCTGTAACACTTCTACTGGGAAAGCCTTTGCCCTCAGAGACATAAGACACGCATTGGGGATTTCCCCTCAGAGCAGCAACACTTATAGCTAGGAGGATTGTTGGAGCTTGGTGGCTGCCAGCCTAGCTTCAGACTCAGTGAGAGCCACTCTCTCAAATGAATAAGTCAGAGAGTGGTAGAGCAGGACACCAGATGTTTTTCTTTGGTTTCCTTAAGTATATGTACTGTTGGACACACACACACAAGTAACACACACAAATAAATATTTTTAAAAGATTATCAGTCATAGGTCATCAGCACAAACAGCTCACAGGCCAGAGGCTGGATTTGGCATAGAAACACGTTATAAGCAAACATTTACTATAATGAAAAACAGCACACAAAAGAAGGCTCCCACCTGGAGACAAGCAAAGCACAGGGGACACATCCCTGTGCTTTACAGAGCCAAGGTCACTGAGTTGAGGCATAGGGGACAAAGTAAGAGAGGAGTGGACAAGGGACAATACAGGCATAATCCTGAAACAGCGGGAGACGTAAGAACTGACCCACATCTGAATGCCAATATGCATCAAACAGTCCCTAATAACAGTCACCTTCCCCAGTCCCACAGAATTACTTCTGCAAAGTCTCTACCTGCAATACAACCTTTGGGAAGCCCCTCTCCCTGCCCTTTGAATTACTAAATTTAACTCAGTTGTGCTCTCTGGGAGTTCCCCTGGTCCTGCACTCCTCTAAGCATTTGAGTCATTTTCCCGACATTAATCTCCCAAGTTATCCACACTCTACTGTGGGTAACTCTGTGAATCTCACACCTACCACGCCCACCCACTCTCCTCCATGTCCAGCCCTGGCCTAAGTCTGAGCATACTTTTATAATGGCTTTGGCTCTAGCATGTATTCCATAATGTAGAGGAAATTTCTGGACTTTTTATAGTCAGTTATTAAGCTTCCGTCACCAGAAATGTGTTCCCTGAACTAGATGAAAATCTATATATTTCCATATCATATGTGAGTGTATACATGTGTATATGTATATATGTGTACATATAAAATGTGCACATATTATATGTATAAATGTGTATAAAATGTACATATAAAATATGTGTGCATATATACATTTTTTCTCATAGCTCCAAGGTTATCTTTCCAAGAAATCTCCAGAACTACCCATAAGTCTCTCCTCTAACCTTCTCAGGATCATTTTACCTAAGGGTACACTTATTCAGGCAAGTTAGCCTGAGGTTAGTAAACCACTATTGGTTCTATGGGACTACACCATCCAGTCTCAGAAACTCCTTAAATAAATGCTGCCTCTGAGCTACTGAAATGAAACAAAACAAGGGGAAGCGACTAGAATTTGGGAGAGAAGCCAGAAACCAGTAAAGCACTAACAGGTAACTCAGTTCTCTCAAACAAAGACGAGGACCTAGGCGTAGGACTGAAGACTGGTGTTGTAGCTTAGTCATACCTTGTTTCCCAGTGGTCCGTACGTACGAGGAACTTTCACCCCAAGCTGTGTAGAGGTAGGAACTTCCAAGAGGTGGAGCTTATTACGTCACAGGAGCGTTACCCTCAGGAGTGGATTACCACGTATGTCAGGCCTACTAGGAATGGATTAGTTAGTTCTACCTTGCAAACAGGTTGTAATAAAAAGAACAAGATCTCCTAATCTAGTTCATCCTGTAGCTTATCATGTGACCTCTGTCCCTCACACTCCTTTCTGCTATGATGTCATTTGCGATGCTGTGATCTAACCACGAAGTCCCTGACCAAGGTCTACCAGACAGGGCCGGACAATCTTAGGCTTTCAGTTCCCCGAACTGATGAAATGCATCTTCTCCCTGTACAAAGTATGCGGTCTTGGTTGTTTCATTAGAGCAACATGGAGATGGCAGGACAACAGGGGAACTACTTGGACAGAGGACTGTAGTTTAGGAAACCCAGTTCTTTTCCTCAGGAATCTCACAAAAGTACATAGATTTCATTCCTGTCCACCAGAAGCCATGGAGCTATCGAAATGGCCCGCCTAGGAATTTTTATCTTTTAAAATTCACCAAATATAGATTTTTCTGTCATTAAGATGGTCACTATATTAAGCCCAAGGGACTTCGGTCTACTGTGCCTGTGTCTCTGTGGAATGCATAGTCCATTCTCAGGAACTCCTTAAATAAGTGCTGAGCTATTTCTTGATTTCACTTGCTTATCTTCTTTTTTTAACCCACATATTAAAAAGATGACCCAGAAAAATTTATAGAGCCAGTGTGTATTTGAATACTAAGCAAGAGGTGAGGATTACTGCATTTTTCAAAAGCTAAGGAAAACACCTGAGCAATGAAGGATAATAGATGTAATCCAATGACTTGGGCATTTTAAAAGATTAATGCAAAAAAAAAAAAAGAAAGAAAGAAAGAAATATAGTAAAACCATACAGTTGTGGCTTTATATTATTTTAGAAGCTCAGGGAACTAAAATACAAAAGAGATAAAAGTATTGGGCAGAGTCTTGTAATCCCAACACTAGGGAGATGGAAGTGGTATTGTCAGGAATTTAAGGCCATTCTGGACTTTGGAGTGAGATTATGTCTTTGGAACTTGATTAATTAATTAATTAATTAATCTGATAAAGGAGATTATAACCCAGACCCCAAACAACATGCATGGTATGTACTCACTGACGAGTGGATATTAGCCAAAAAGTACAGAATACCCATGATGCACCCCACAAACCCTAAGAAGTTAAACAAGAAGGAAGGACCAAGTGAGGAGGGAGGGACCTGGGGGGAAGAGAAGGCAGGGGAATAGGTGGTAAGAATCAGGTATGGGAAGATAGAGAGAGAGGTCCCAGAGGGCCATGAGAATAAAGAGAAATATGCAGCTGCTGGAGGTGGGGAATGGGGAGAACCTCTAGGAATTTCCAGAAACTTGGGATAAAGGAGGACTCAGTGTGGTTGACCTTAGCCAAAATGTCCAAGAGTAGGGATGGAACCTGAAGAGACTACCTCCAGTAGTCAGACAGGATCCCCAGTAGAGGGATAGAAACACCAGCCTGCCTACAAAACTTTCGACCCCAATTGCTCCTGTCTAAAAGAAATGTAGGGACAAAAATGGAGCAGAGACTGAAGGAATGGCCAACCAGTGAGCAGTCCAACTTGGGATCCATCCCATGGGCAGGCACCAATATCCCTAAGACTATTACTGATGATGTGTTGTGTTGCAGATGGGAGCCTAGCATGGCTGTCCTCTGAGAGGCTCTACCCAACAGCTGACTAAGACAGACGTAGATACCTACAGCCAAGCATCGAACGGAGGTCAGGACCCGAATGATAGAGTTACGGGAAGGATTGAAGGAACTGAAGGGGATGGCAACCCCACAAGAAGGCATACAGTGTCAACTAACCTGGACCCCTGGGAGCTCCCAGAGACTGAGCCACCAACCAAAGAGCATACAAGGGCTGGTCCAAGCCCCTTCCCACACCTCATTTGTAGCAGAAGTCTGCCTTTTCTGGACTCAGGAGAGGATACCAGGAGGAGGGGGCACCCTCTCAGAGTCAAAGGGGGGTAATGGGGGAAGAACTCTGCAAGGGGATCAGGAGGGGGACAGCATTTGGGATGTAAATAAATAAAATAATTAATTTTTAAAGAAACTTTTCTGTTTGTAATAAAGCAATGGGAGCCAGGGCCCCACCCCATGTCTGATCTCAGTTTACTCCTAAATTGGCCGGTCTTCTCTTACCTTCACTCAACTTGCAATGATCCTTACAGCAAAGTTTGAAAATCATAAATTGAAAACACAAGCGTAAATTGCCCAAAGATTTAGCCACGTGTGAGTTATACAATCTTTGATTTGTGACTGAGTAATACGTAGGAGTGTTTCTCTAGAGGCACCTCAAGTCCAATGCCCTTCAAGGGTCCAGTGAGTGGCCAGTGCCACAGGAGGGGAAAAATCAACATACGTAGCTATACCGAAGAAAATCTGTCAACAAGTAAAGTGTTTTTCTTCTTCAAAGCTAGTGAAGCTAAATCTGAGATGGAAAAAAGAAGTGAAACTGTCCCTGTGTGCCTTGTTTATTTTTTATACTGTTGAATAATACATATACATTTATACATATTTATATATTTGCAAACTGCCTTCATTCGTTGTGGAAAGCTGTGAAAAATGAGGTAGCAAAGATGTTATAATGGAAAAAAGAAAGGAAGGACGATGCTTTGGGTGACAGCTAAAGATCCAGGCTCAACAGGATAAAACCTGGGGGATTCAGCCACACCCATTCGTCTCATTCCTGAGATGCTCCCTAAACAGCAACTTTGTTGGAAAGACCTGCAGCCAGGTGTTGGGGATTCAGTGCTAGGAGGGCTGCCTGGTGGAGCTGCTGAGAGTGTCCACGTCTGAAAAACTGAGACCAGTCATAGTAGCCACCCCTTGGAGTACTGCGAGTATCGCCTGGGATCATCTGTGTAAACAGCTGCCTTAACAACTTTAACCAACTCTTTTTCCTCTGTTTCTTTTCTGATGTGTCCCTCTGAATTAGCCGTAGGGGAAGAAAATGAGACTTGGTCATTTGAAAACAGCTACGCTCTATTTTTATCTTGAGCTAGCTGCTTGTGCTAATAGCAACAAAACATTTCTTCTCTATTACTGGTGTCAGAATGCCTGAAGCAGCAGAACGTGGTGGCAACTGTGTATTATCCCAGCACTGGGAAGTAGAATCAAGAGGATCGAGAGCTCAAGGCCAGCCTTGGCTGCAAAACAAATTGGAGGCAAGCCTGGGCTACATAAGACCCTGTCAAAAGAAAAGAGAGAAAAAGAAAAGCCCTGAAGTAATGGCTGCGTATGTGGCACATAGCTGTCATCCTAGAGAGCATGATGTAAGAGACAGGAGGATTGAGACTTCAAGCCAACCTGGACTATGCTACACAGTGAGACCCTGTCTCAAAAATCCAAAGGACACATAGGAAGCCTGAAACCACAAATCAAATTTTGTTGATGTTGTTTTGGGTTGGGTTGGGTTTTTAAGTGAGATAATGTGTGGATGTATACAAGGGTGTTTCAAACAAGGGATAACACGGAAAATGAAGGTCACAGGAGTTTTCAGAATAACTCAGAAGCAGCCATTAGGTTCAGGACAGTGCCTTAGTTATCTGTAACAGTTTGTTGTTTTATTTATTTGTTTTGATACAGGGTTTCTATGTGTAGCTCTGGCTACCCTGAAACTCAATCTGTAGATCTGCCAGCCTCTGCCTCCCAAGTGGCATAAGTACTGGGATTAAAGATATCTGCTACCACTGCTCTGGCCATCGAAGAATGAGCCCAGTCTCAGGGCCACTCCACAGGTTGAAACACTTCACCATCAGCACCTCTGCAGCACAGAGACCGAAGACGAACCTAGATCACCATCGGGCCTCCTGGTGTATGACAACAGTCTGGAATCTAGACGAATCCAGGTACAGGGCAAACACATTCAGACTTTAGTAAATAGACATAAGAAAGAGAAGCAGTCATTTGAGACAACAGAGTCAGAAAAAAAACAAATAAAAATAACCCAACCACTTATACTGGGCTTCCAACCACTTATACTGGGCTTCCAACCACTTATACTGGGCTTCCAACCACTTATACTGGGCTTGCTGTGGCCACTGTTCTACCTCTTTTTTTTTTTTTTTTTTTTGATTTAGGTTGTCTGTTGGTTAAGTTTTGATTTTTGTTGTTATTTTGTTTTGGCAGGTTGTTTTAAATTTTTCTGCTTTTTGGTTTTGGTTTTGGTTGGTGTTAGGGCTGGTGGTAGTGGTGGTAGATTTTTGAGACAGAGTCTTCCCATGTAGCCCTGGCCGGCAGGCCTAGAACTCACCACTTAGGCCATCACCACTCAGCACTCAGCACTCAGCAACTTTGAATTTGTGAAGATCCTCTGGGCTCTGCCTCCTGAGTGCTGAGATTACACGCATGTTCCGTGTAATTTTTTTTTTCCGGTGAGAAAGTGTCTCCTTGTGGGAGAAATGACTTATGACATATGGAAGGTCCTTGATTAGTAACCAGTACCTCTCCCTCTAGCCAGAGAGTAGACTTATTCCTTTAAACAAACTTCTGGAAAGCTGTGGTTTCATTTCAAAAGAAACCAAGGAACAGGATGGGTGGGTGGGAAGCCACAGAGAAAATCTTTCTTCTGTCTTCACCAGACTCTCCCTCGGAAAAGCACCACTAAGTGTGGTAGTGGACATCTGTGAGCCTAGCTCTGAGAAGCTGCAGCAGGAGAATTGTTCAAGGCTGATCTGTGTTCCACAGCCAGACATTTTCTCAAAGGTTCAAATTCAACAAAACTGGTTTCTGCAAGGCTAATGACTGCTCAGTGATTTGAGAATCGAGCATCCTTTTCTGAGACATTTACTTTAGCCGTGACTCACAGTGACATGTGGACAAGGATTCCAGAAAAAACATCCTTCCTTGGTGTTCTGAGCTGTTTATGAAGACTTGTGAAGGGGGCCAACCCACATCACGTCTGATGTGCTTTCAGGGACTCATAATTCTATTCACAAGACATATTACTACAAAGCTGAGCACTCCCTACTAAACAATGCTGAAGAGAAAATAAGCATCTATATTTATATGCTGGTTGTATGTTCCAGATTAAAGCAATTTTGTTAAAAGATTACTGGGAAGAAAAGGCTGTGTTTTCACGATAACACCAAAAAGATTTCTGGGGAGATAGGTAACCTCAGAGATGTTTAGTGATCTTAGTCACTCTGCCAAATCAAGATGCTCTCCATGTATACGACACAGCCTTGAGAGGTCTAAGGACTGCCAGCGTCTGTTCAGCTAGAGACAGCATACTGTTCCCCACATGCTAAGGTTTTTCTTTTAATTTGCCAAATAGAAATTAGTCTTTTCCTAGTCAAAATGTTTTACTCTGATCATCATCAGAGGAAGTTAACAGACTCTCTCTGGGTTTTCTTTATTTGTTGTTTTTTTTTTTTTGGGACGCTGTGGATTGAAGCCAGGTAAGAATTTTACTGCCGAGCTGCCTCACCAGACTTTACTGTCTTGATCTTACCCCTTTCCCATGCTCTGCCACTAAATCACTGATTCTTTAAAGGCTTCATTTTATGTGGTGTGATGTGGTGGTGGTGGTGGTAGTGGTGGTGGTGGTGGTGGTGGTGTGTGTGTGTGTGTGTGTGTGGACAGATCACATGCTACAGTATTCATATGAGGGTCAGAGGAAAACGTTTTGGAGTTGTTTCTCTTCTTCCATCTTTTGGGCTTCTGTTGTGAGTATTACAACCTGGCTAATCTTCAAATATCTTGACAATTCTCCTGTCTCTGCCTCCCATTTCACTGTAGGAGTGCTGGGATTACAAATGTTAGTAACATGCATGTGTAGTAGCTACACATGCAGCTTTTTCTTTTTTCTTTTTTCTTTTTTTCTGGTGGAAACTGGGGCTCAAGCTCAAGTCACCAGGCTTACATGGTACTTCAAAATACTTAAAACCATTCTTACACCATTTGTTTTCAGAACTATAAAGTCCTATTTCTCTTCATTTTTCTCAGCAGAAGTCCCATCATCATCTTGACCAAAGCCAGTAGTACCATCATCACTGGATACTTAGTCTTGGCTGTACCATCCAAGCCCATCACCCTCATCCTGCCTGTCTTCCTCTCACTCTCTAATTATGCCCTTAGCACCAGTCTGTGGCTAGCCTATCAAGCCCCATCTCTGTGCCCCGTACCATGTCAAACACCAAAGGACATGGGCTATCTTCTTAGGCATGCCCTCTACCCACAAGAATCTCACAAACTTGTTGAGGACAATTTGAGGATGGTACAATGAAAACATCCACTGTGACACTGCAAGACAATGACAATGAAGATGAGGAAGACGGAGATGAGGGTATAACTCCACAGTTCACCTGCATATTCTCTTCAAGGTCTGTAGACATTTTTCAGCAAAAAGAGAGTTAACTTTTGAGTCTCTTTAGTTATAATTCTAGCTCACAATTTTAGCAATCCCTTTAAGTCATGCTCGGTTATGTAATACTGACTTCCAAAATATCTCAGCTCTTAGAAAAGAGTCCCCTCATCCATTAGCTGTTGTAGCTCTGGGCAAAGCTTGGCCCATGTGTAGACTTTGATAAAATCATTTGCACTCTGAAAATGTAGATTTATTTCTACCTAGTTCTAATTCCCATAAAGAAATGGTATAATAGATGTGCTGAAAGGCATTTTGGTATTTTTAGATAGGCAACTTAAGATCTAAGAAAGATATACATTAGAATAGCTGTTACTGACTGAATTGTGATCTCATGTTACTTCACACGTTGGAGACCTAACTTGTAATCCTTGAAATGTAATTGTATTAGGGGTCTTTAAAAAAGAATTTAAGCTAAAATGAGTCAGTGACCCGGATATTAATCGATATGACCAGTGTCCTTATGAGAAGAGGAAATGTGTACACTATTCAGGTTGAATATGAATGTCTATCACAGGTTCCTGTTTGGAGTGTTAGATCTCCAGTTAGTTCTCCCTATTTTGGAAGATTATGGAAACTTTAATAGCTGGAGCCTAGCTGGATAAAATAAGTCAGTAAGCCAGGTCTTTGTGGGTTTATCCAAAGCCACTTCCTGTCTTGTCCGGTGACTCCTAATCAGCCATGATGTGAATGGCTATCTGCCCTTACTCTCACCACCACATTATTCTGTTCAAGCACATGAGGCCAAGTGAATGTGGACTGCACATTTTGAAACCATAAGCTAAATAAAAAAAGGCCTCCATAAGTAGTTTTTGTAAGATGTTTGATCATATCTACACAAAAATAGCCAATATAGATACAAACATAGATACATACAGGTGCAGAGGGAAGAGTACCAAAGGAGATGATGGCCAAGGAGAAAAAAATGCAAAGGGACCAGCTCTGAAGACATCTTGGCCTCAACAAAACCCTTGAGCAAATAAAGTTTTGTTGTAGCCAATCTGAGGCAGGCCGGCAGTTAGAGCAGGCCCACCAAACTAATACAATAGACTCTGTAAGCATTTATCTGTGGATGATACAAGAATATAGAACTTGATTCTATGACTCCGATTGACATGTTTTATGTTATACATTTCATGGTGCCTGGGATAACTAATATTGATAATACACGTTCAATTAATGAATTACCATTATAAGGTTTAGTTCATTCAAGATACAACGTCAGCTCTTTGTGGTGGTGCATGCTTGCAATTCTGGTACTTGGGAAGCTGAGACAGGAGAATTAGAAGTTCAAGGACAATCTGGCTACATCAAAAGCCCTTGTTTGGAGGTGGGGAAAGATGCTATTGACTCAAAGAGGACATTAACCTGAAAAAAAAAAACTCATTTATTATTAATAAATCAAGTGTAGGGCTGGAGAGATGGCTCAGTGGTTAAGAGCACTGACTGCTCTTGCAGAGAATGCAGATTCAGTTCCCAGCACTTAGATGGTGACTTACAACTTTCTACAACCCCAGTTCTAGGGGATCAATTCTGACCTCCTCAAGTACCAGGAATGCATATGATGCACATACATGCAGGTAAGTAAAACATACATACACATGAAATAAAAATTTTAAATCATATGTACTTACATCTTAGGTGAATTTACAATAATGGCTTAAAACTTTTATATATTAAAGTAGCAAATAGCCAGAAAAGTTGTCATTTCTTTATATGTTGATCAATCACTTCAATAATATAAAAGATTCAAATTATTAAGAGGTAAAATTGTGAACTAATGAAAATATTTCAGCTGAATATTGATACAAGTTTCTAATATTCTAATTCTCATCTCACCTAAGATTTGTTTCTTGGAGTTTTTCCCATTGAACTTATTTGAAATATAGTTACCTCAAATGTGAGGCTGTTCAGACTATGGCATTAGTCACCCCACTGTTTGCAAGGGTTGATTGGGCTGACCTCCATCACCACTATGTGTGTATCCTTCCAAGATCACTGATCTCTGCTTATGACTCCCTGTCATTCTCCAGCCAGGTGTATAGAAAAAGCTACCCTTGTTTACTATAACCTCTAGTCAAGCTCTCAAAATCACAGTTTTTGCATCTTCTAAATGTAAAGAATGACTTTTCAAATCAAGAAGTATTCTTTAGGATTGGGAAGTGTCTTAGTCAGGGTTTCTATTCCTGCACAAACATCATGACCAAGATGCAAGTTGGGGAGGAAAGGGTTTATTGAGCTTACACTTCCATGCTGCTGTTCATCATCAAAGGAAGTCAGGACTGGAACTCAAGCAGGTCAGGAAGCAGGAGCTGATGCAGAGGCCATGGAGGGATGTTCCTTACTGGCTTGCTTCCCCTGGCTTGCTCAGCCTGCTTTCTTATAGAGCCCAAGACTGCCAGCCCAGAGATGGCACCACCCACAAGGGGCCCTCCCACCCTTGATCACTAATTGAGAAAATGCCTTATAGCTGGATCTCATGGAGGCATTTCCTCAACTGAAACTCCTTTTTCTGTGATAACTCCAGCTTGTGTCAACTTGACACACAAAACCAGCCAGTACAGGGAGCAACCTCAAAAGGAAGGTACAGATACCAAGATGGAGACAATTAAACTTGCCCATGGGAAAGGCAGACCTGGCTAGGACTATTATATGTGAGGGTTCCCTAGACGGTACATCTTCATTGTCAGCCTGACTTTATTTAGAATCACCATGGAAACACACCTCCCTGTGTGTCTGTGGTTTCCAGAAAGGCTTAACTGAGGAGGGAAGGCATACCATGGGTGTGGGTAGCACCGTTTCATGGACTAGGGTTTTACACTAGAAAAGATGGTTAGCTCAGCAGCAGCATCAATCTCTCTGTTTCATACTTGTAGGTGCAGTGTGACTGTCAGTGCACACTTCCGCCATCATGCCTCCCTGCCGTGATCGAGTCATCCTCAAGCTCAAGCCCAAATAAACTCTTCCGTAAATTGCTTTGTCAGGTTTTGTGTAATTGCAACCTAGAAAAATAACGAGCACAATCCCCTGGCCTGTGTTTGATCCTATTTAGAGCCTTTTCACACTATTCAAAGGGCTATTTCCTGAAGTGTTTCCAGAATTAAACATCTGCAACTGCTTGTGTTGCCTGATGTTCAGCCTCCTCTCTGACAACAGGACAGCGATGCTCTCAGCAGACCTTCACTGTCTGGGAATATATGTCCTTTTCTCTTCCCTGCTTGGAACTTCCCAATGTGGATCTCCCCTGGCTAGTTAACTAAAACCTAAATATCATCTTCTCTTCTGCTTCAAGGAGTCGGGGAAGGAAAGTGGAAATGGAGAAGAAAGAACAGATTCTGGAGTGTTACCGAAGCAACTTCCAGGACATGGTTAGAACACGCCGTCCTCACTGTCAGCAACCCCACACGTTCTTACTCAGGAACTACTTGTGAAGAACCTATTTCATGCAATAGATAGGCCCCTGGGAATTCAGTAGTGGACCAAACAGACAGAAATATATCTGCCCCTAGGAATTGACACTCCATTTTGTAAAAGTAATTAAATATATATCATGCTACATAGCTGGGTCCATGCTTCTATTCTTATTACTTGGGATGCTAAGGTAAGAGGACCACATTTCAAGGTCCACATGAACAACTTACTGAGACTTGTCTCAAAACTTGGGGAAATAAAAAGGTACAAGGAGATGAACGTGTATGTAGCTCCGTGGTAGAACCCCCACACTGTCCCCACAACCAAGAAAAGATGAGAGAAATGTAATAGATAGTATTCAATGCAATGAAGAAAAAGATGAGGGTGAAGGATATATAATGTGACGACAGGTTGAAAGATTCTCCAGGACAGGAGTGAAGCTTGCAGATCAGAGCACCAAATCACAGCACTACCAATCCTATAGACTATAGACATACGTGTAAAGTTTTCCACAATACGTGTCCTTCAGAATAACTCAAATTCCTGTTCATTCATAGTTAATTCAGAATAAACGTGTTAAAGCTGTGTTGTTGTTGTTTTTCTTTTTTGAAGTCAAAAAAACTTATTATTCATTGTGTGAATTTGAGCAAATGACCTACACTTTCTGTTTTGAAATGTTACTATCTTTGAAATGAGAATGACTATACTTAATTTGTAGAGGGTCAAACTAAACCAAAACATTGCCTGGTATCTAAGAACCCCATAGGTACAAAGTTTTCAAATTTCTTTTTAAAAAGAAAATTTCTGCTCATTGACTTCAACCCTTTGACTGAAATGAGACTAATTGTGCTGGCCTGCCTCACAGGCTTGTGGTAAGAGCTAGATGATATCAACACAAAGAGCTCCTCATGGAAGGAACAGATGTGTGATTCCTATCCCGTTGCCATAGCTACTCAGCACTGTTGCTACTTTCTTAACAGTGCAGCAGCATCCTCATTGGGGAACTAACCACCGGGACAAGAGGGTGTGACCTTGAAGGCATGAGTAGGTATCTACAATCATCTTGGTATAAAAAAGAGGAGGAATAATTAAGATCCTCTGTACTGGGGCTAGAGGTGTAGCTCAGTTGGTAAGATGCTAACCTACGAACACCCAGATCTTCATCAACCAGGAGATGAAGGTAAGACGATAAGAATTCAAGGTCATCCTCAGCTACACAGCACGTTCAGGACTAGCTTGAGCTTCCTGAGACCCTATCTCAAAAGAAGGAGGAAGTGGGGGGGGGAGGGAGAGAGGAAGGAGAAGAACAAAGAAGGAGGGAAGTGGGGGGAGACCACAGCAGTGAAGAACATATTGGCGATGAGACCTGAGTAACTTGGAGAGAAAATGTGAGAGGGTTGCTATAAATGGGGATTGTACAGGGTGAGCAAACTGTGGAGGTTCGCTAAGGGAGAGCCAGTGGAGAAGCATCTTGAAAAGAGAGAGCCATGAAATTAGATTTGAAACTCTTTGTTTAGTTACAACATGAATGCCTGTCTGTTCATGTCTCCAAAACCTTGAGCTGACAATTGTATTCCTAAGGGTTCTGTGATTCCTTTTGTGCAAATTTGGGGAAGAATGTAATGAGCCATGAGTGACCATGGAAATGCAAGTTCCATGGGAATTTGGAAAATCCCAGGGTGGACTTTGGACTTTTACAGAGAAGAGACGGGGGGGGGGGGGGGGGGGG
>JADRCH010000088.1:4925970-4947621 GCA_019843965.1 Rhynchomys soricoides
GTTATAGCGATAGCGATGATGGTGGTCATGGTGGTAGTGATGGTGGTAATGATGCTTGTTTTGGTTTTAGTTATCGTGGTGGTAGTGACAGTGACTATAGTGATGGTGCTTGTTTTGGTTGTAGTGATAGTGATGATGGTGGTGATGATGGTGGTGATGATGCTTGTTTTGGTTTTAGTTATCGTGGTGGTAGTGACGGTGATGATGGTGATGGTGCTTGTTTTGGTTGCAGAGATAGTGATGATGGTGGTGATGATGGTGGTGATGGTGCTTGTTTTGGTTGCAGAGATAGTGATGATGGTGGTGATGATGGTGGTGATGGTGCTTGTTTTGGTTTTAGTGATCGTGGTTATAATGATGGTCATGATGGTGCTGCTGCTGCTAAGATGGTGATAACAGTGGTGCTGACAGCAGTATGGTGCTGCTGCTGGTGATGAGTTATGATGTTGATAACTCTAAACGTACCAGTGTCATCTTCGATGGATATAAGAAGCCAGCGAACCCCTAGGTGTTAGTGGAATGGGGAACACTCCAGGAGAAGGAGGAAAGGTATACAGAGTTAAGGAGGTCAGTGGCTTGGTCCTCTTCATCCCTGACCTCCCTTTTTTCTCCAGAAACAAGATAGCCGACTCCAATTGCCTTTTACATTTTGATTTAATGTTTGTCATTACTTCTGCAGTGTGAGCATGGTGCTCTCTGTCAGTGAATTATTCTTATCTCATCCTCGGACTTTACACTGCATGGGCACTGAGAACAAATGGAAACAAGTCTCCCCCTAGCAACAGTGTTGGCAGCACATTGAACAGGCTCCTCTGACTTTTTCTTTTCTATTTTTATTGTTTGCGTTTTTGGTGGCAGCAAAACTGGGCCCATCTCAAGCCTCCCCTAGCTCCCTCCAATCAATGTGCATCCATCCCCAGAGGCCCCAGAGCCTCTGAGAAGCAAGTAGCAAATGGAATGAAAATGGAACAAATGATCCACAGCCCCAGAGCTTTGTTTCCAGAAGCATCTGGTGGCCACTTCCAGATCTCTGAGGCTGGAAATGACAGGAAGCAGTAAAGGCAGCTATGTGGCCCAGAAAAAAAAGGGGGGAAGGGGAGGAGTTACAGACTTGAATGTCTTGCCATTATTAAATTTCCCACTAAACCAGAGTCTTCAAAGTTTGCCAGATTTTGCCTAACCTCATGCACATTTAAATGTCTCCGGAAAACCAGGAAGACCATTTAGAGGGGAGACTCATTCATGTTTGGACTCGGGCAGACTTAGGAACCTTTGATAGCACTATCCTTACCCTGGCTGGCCATGGCTGGCCATGCCTGGCCACACCACAGAGCAGTCAGCAAGATCTCCCTCAATGGGCACAAAATTTCCCCTGGAATTTACAGAGCAGAAACCTTAAATACATATCACCAGAAGCAGCAGATTACATAATGTCTCCATCACCCTCCTGACAGCTACAATTATGAGTCAATTCTGGTTTAAATATGAAACCGGAAGCTCCGCATTTCCCCTCTGACTATGTGGCAGGCTAAGTTAGAGCTCTCCCGGCCTGTCAGTTTGGAGATCTGAGCCGCTTCCACAGTCACTAATCTAGCAAGAGACCAAATGACCGGGTAATTAAAAGCAGCACTGCAGAGAGCCCTGCTCGGGGCCACATGTTCTTCTTGCTCAGCCATTACCCACAGAAGGAACTGAACCCCACCCCCAGCCTGGTCCTTTAAATTCCCCTTTTCTTTATCCTTTCCAGCTAATTTCCGGCTTCTGATCTTTCAATCCCACAAAATAAAGTAAAAATAAAAGCCCCATTACGAAAAGATGGCATGTTATTGAACACATGACTGTAAGTTGTAATGCTCTCTGTAGTCTCCTCTTTGTACGTCTTAAAGCATTCCAGCGCCTGAGACGTTAAGTTACCCTGGCAACCTCACATGACTAAGGACTCCAGAGAGCCCCACCTAGCTGCAGGGACTCATTTAAGTCAACAAGGACCACCCCTACACTTAGTAGCCCGGAGACTGAGTAAATAGCACTGCTAGTGGGGGAGTGGGGTTTATTTTAGGGACCAAAGACTGTTGAATGAGGCAGACCCTCCCTTTCTTCTTTCTTTCTTGTCTTTTTCTTTCTTTCTTTCTTCTTCTTTTTTTTACCCTAAACACAAGACAAATAAAACTCTCCATCCTACCCTTTAGAGAAGCTTCATTAAGGTCGTGGGTCAGCTGATAAATAAAAAAGAGGTCTTCTGGGCATTTTTCTAGCTAATGGACAAATTACAAGGCTCAAAAAAAAAAAAAAAAAGCCTCAATAATTCATTCTTGGAAAAAAAAAAAATGACAATGTGTGACCGAACTTCTGTGAGCTTATCAGATTCGAAAAGGCGGTTTGTGTCTGTCTCTCTATTCAGTCTGCTCACTTCACTGGAGGCTGCCCTGGCTTTAGAATCTCCGATGCCTGAAGTATCGTTCAGTGACAGAGACTGGAGAAACAATCCTAATTCTGATTAGTGGTTATAAATACGTTGTTTAACCTTTTTAGAGTAATTGAGACGGAGTTTCTGAGTGTCCCTGGGCTGGCCTCAGACTCATTATGTAGCTAAGGATAACCCTTGAATTCTCAACCCACTTCCCAGGTACTAAAATTGCTGGTGTGGACCACCACACAGCACTTGACTTTCATCTATAGCAATTTCCTTTGGGTTGTTAACATTTGCTAAGACCACTGCCTGCTCATGACCAAGATGAAAGGCAGAAAACAACAGGATTACTTGATGATTTCAAGAGCATTCACCAGGTCTCTGTATGAGAGGTACTGTTAATATGTCCGTGTGTCTAGCCCAGGCACCTCGTCTGTGAGGCTTTACTCTGTGCTCGTTGTGTCTACAAGGTTAAAGAAAATGACTCAAGTAGGGAGGGATCTCAGCTGTCAGAGAGGATGTCCATACAAAGGCAACATGGAGACCAGAATGACAGTGAAATGAAACCACAGGATAAGAAAGGAAATTAATGTGCACAGCAACATACTGGGGGTCAAACTATGCCCTAGTAAATAAACAAACACTGGGGCACTTACTGTTCTTAAAGTGGACAAGTGGACTACCCATTGCTTGATTTGTGTGTGTATGAAGACAGGAGAGGAGAGAGAGAGAGAGAGAGAGAGAGAGAGAGAGAGAGAGAGAGAAGCCTGCATCTGTTACCATGCCACTTGAGTGGTATATCCTGGAGATGCTGGAAATTATGCTTGAGGTAGGGCATCCTCCTCTTCCATCTTATGTTCATTTTCTTCCTGACTGATCGTGTGTGTGTGTGTGTCTGTACCGAAAAAAAATCATAGATTCCAAGCCTCCGAGAAAATAAAAACAAAAACAAATAGAAATATAAGCCAAGCCCCAGGTAACAATCACCATGGAGACAGTAGAGCATCATATAAGCAGCAATGATGCTGACCGTGCACAACCATTACTCTGACCACCCTGTTTCCATGGCATGCTTAAAGAAGGAATGATGGACCGGCTACACTCCTTACTGACATAAAACATGATTCACGTTAGCCAGAACTAACCATCCCCAAACTTGGAAAGAATGAGTCCTCCACCTGAGTGTCCACTCTCCTCTGGGTCATGTCAGGAAACATCTGAGGCATGTCTGTGCTCTCAAAAATGTTTCCCAACCTTCTCTTCAAACTTCTCAAAGTCTTCTTAGCCCAGGATCAAGAATCAGGAACCACCTTGTGCTCCCTACTTCTTGTTTGGAATTATACAAAAAAACAAAACCACCGAAACAACAAAACAAACAAAAGTTCCAACTTCATTCACTCATCCGTTGAATGTATTCGTTAAGCACTGATAAGCATTGTTAAGGATCTGCTCTGAACCCAGAACCTTTTCCATACTTCCAAACAAAACAAACCAACCAAATAAAAAACCCTTGAGATCGTGAAGGTCAAGGCAACACATGCCTGAACTTCAGCACTTGGTAGGTAGAGGCAGGGGAATCCGGAATATACCACCATTCCTGTCTACAGAGGGAATTCAAGGCTCACGCCTTTAATCCCAGCACTTGGGAGGCAGTGACAGGCGGATTTCTGAGTTGGAGGCCAGCCTGGTCTACAGAGTGAATTCCAGGATAGCCAGGGCTAAAGAACCATGTCTCAGAAACACAACAAACAAAGCTATGACAAAAGGATTGTGTTCTCTAGGAAGCACCTGCTGGAGAAGAGACAGACTTTTGACTATTGGTCCTAGGAGAAAGCAGTATAAAATCAACTAGAGAACTCAATGAAATCTTTTTACATGGGTGTTACTGAGACTTCAGTTCACACACTTCCCCCATGCGCACATATAAGGTGCCCACCTTCAATTTAGAAAGAATTTCCTTCTTCTTTCATGGAGTCAGTTCTTGAGCCTCAGGATTTTTCCCTGTAACAAACGAAAACCGCTGTACCCAGAGCGGCTTTGTGAGTTCTCCATAGTCACCCACTTGTCTCCAGGGAGGAAGGAAGGAACTCAAGAGTCTCAAAATAGCAGCCCGGTTCTAGTCCTTCTACAAGTGCAGGTTACATCACTTTACAGAGCTGGTTGTGACATCACTTCTAGACCTGAACGCGGCCCACCCCACCTCTGAGAAAATGGAAAATGCTGAGCCGCAGCCTCAGGACTTTCTCGTCCAGAAACGATTTCTTGTCCTCCTAAACCTGACTGACTGCAGGGCAGGTGGGTGTAGAGCCCAGCAAAGAAGTCTTTGAAAGCAGGAACCCAGGCTTTGCAGGTCAGCTTGGATCAAGTCCAAACTGGGTTCCAGCCCGCACACACCCCCGCCCCCTGGTGACAAGCAATCTGTTTATGAGAACACTTTTGTGAGGTTACAGAATCTCTGCAAGAGAGGGAGCGGGTTCTGGCCTGGTTTCTAGGTAACCCGCCACACCAAGGTGCACAAACACGATCGGACAGAGAAGAGGGGTAAAAAGAGAAGCTGGTCGGCCAGGGCCCCCTCCCGGGCCGCCGTGAAACGCGCTTTAATTGCTTCAAAGGGCCCTTCTCAATGGGGTTTTAGAGGCGCGGGAGCGGGTCCCCGGCGAGGGCTCCTTTCCGGCTGGCCAGCATTCCTGGGCGCTGCGAGGGGAGAGCCCGCGGCTCATTTCCATGCCTGTCGCATACTGCCTCCGTTGTGCCGGGCTGGGCCGCGAGGGGAGCGCGGCTGGCAGCGAACAAAGCCCCATTCATCCCCGGGGACGGCTTCCTCCCGGACCAGCCGCGGCCGCAGATGGGCTGGCTCGGGCACGCCATCCATCTCCAGGCCGGGGAGCGCGGCCCCGCCCGCGCACAGAGCGGTGATGCAGGGCGCCCCCGGGCTGCGGTACCCAGGCCTCCACGGAGGGGGAGAGGCTGTGCCGGGACAAGCGAACACTGAGGCTTTTCAGCCGGGAAATCCCGTGTCCTCGCCGGCTCCTTGAGAGCGATGATGTCGGTTTCCACCGCCCTCTTCCCCACTCCGGCCCCCCATGGATGGTACAGTCCGTCTTCCCCGGTTGTGAGGGGACTTTGTTTCTCCTCTGTGGCCTCTGCAGTCCCCGCGAAAGGGTCACTTCCTGACTTTTGTGTCTCTTCAATCCAGTGCCTTCAAAGTTCCTCCCCTCTGGTTGTGACTAAGTACATAATTGCGAGGCTTATCCATAAGGTTTTCCAGAATTCAAACATCCCTCCAGGTTAGTCTAGGACTGGATCTTCGCAATAAACATCTTTGTGTGTGTGGTTTCTTTTGGGGGGGGGGTTGTTTTGTTTCCCTCTTCCCTGCATGCCTGCAGGAAAAGGCACTTGTCCCACAACTGTTTGCAGACTCCATGCGCTTTTCCTTTGGCCCCACGTGTTAGACGACCCCCCCCCCCCGAGAAAGCGACAGAACTCTTAGCGTCAAACAGAAGCGAGGCTGGGTCACTTTTCCTTCACTCTGAGGAAGCCCCTCCAGGCTAGGTTCCACAGCCCAAGAGAGAAACAGGCTCCAGACACCTTCCTCCCCAGCGGATGCAACAGGGCATGGCAGGATCAAACAGCCACCAGACACTGGGGAGACTGGCTCCAATCTATCCATCTTCTAGATAAGAAGCGATAAGATCTGAGAGGGGAAAGGATTTGTTCACCTCAGGCGGAAGCTGGTTCAACTGGGAAAAAAAAAAAAAAAAAAAAAAAAAAAAAAACCGCCCTCAAATAAAAACACCACAATTAAAAAAAAAATCTTCAAGAAAAATTATTCACCAAGTAGATTTGCTTTTCTGCTTATACTAAAAGAGACCTCTCCTCCAGGGCACGAGAGTCGCTCCTGTGTTTCTTTTACTTCCTGCATTTTGAACACCAGTGGCCTCTCTCCAAAACAGACTTCTTTCCTTTCGAAGGAAATGAAAACCTTCAAAATGTTCACATGCGGATACAGTGACTCTGCACTCGTTATTTCTGAAGGGGTGGGGGTGGGGCGAGAAGATTCCAAGCGCTTTACACATGGCCTCCCTAATTCCTCACAGTGGGCTCTGAACTGGATTCTATAGCTTCCTCCCGTTCACTGAAAAAAGGAACCACAGCTGAGAGAGACTGAGATTAACCTTTACAGGGTCACACATAGGTTAAATGGCCAAAGCTGACTCTGATCTCTTCCACACAGAGACTTTACTGCTTACACAGCCACAGGGCAGCAAACCCGGACACAGGAAGGCTCCAGGCCTATACCAGGTTGTGTGAGAGAGGACACCTCCTCTCAACCTTCCTGGGGAGGAGAGCTGGCAGAGGACTAGATTTACAACGGAATGCTTCTTCCGGAATGCAAAGTGCTAAGTTAATTACCACTCCCAAGGCTGCCTCAGCATTTTATCTTCGAAGGAATGCTCTGGAAGTAATAGTACCTTGGTTTTCTGTCAGAGAAACCTTGATTGAGTTCAAAGTTCAGGCCTACCATTTCCAAGATAGGAGATGTTTGAAGAACTTATTTGACTCCTCATCTATTAATCAGAGGAAATAAAAGCATTCGTGTTCTTGTGAGGATTTAAATGAGCCAGCCCATGTAGATGTTTGGCTCCACGTTTTCATTATCATTTATATCAAGTTAGATAGGTGGCATTAAGCTTAATTTAAAGCAAGATTTTCTTTATAACAAAGAGTTACTGCTCACCCTTGTACATGTCCATCCTAAATTTATCTGAAAACTCTACATGGTGTCTCATCATTAGTCCTACAGTGGTTGCCTCAAATGTTGCCAATCATCATGGCAGAAGGGACAAGAGAATATTGGAAAGTAATTACAGAGGTAATGAGTGGGCAGATGGAAACACAGAATGACATCACCCCTCAAAGCTCTTAAGAACCAATTCATGCTCCAGCCACTAACCCCAATGACTATAAAGCCAGGACCTGTATGTGATCCTGCTTTGTCCCCAGTCTGGGGAACACCAGAGGGTTAGGGTTAGGTCTGAAAATGCATGTAACCAGCATTCATGAGGACCATCAAATAACACAGCTTTCCTTCCACAAGATAAAAACACCAATCCTTCTGAGACCTCCAACGTCACACAGCTAGTCCATGACACTTCACAGAAGGTTCTGTCTTCTCAAAACTCAGGTTATGGTAAAATTCAACAATAGCTTCTGCCTACAACAGGCAACCAAAGCTGTTTCTCCGTATTCTGTCTTCCTGTAAATGGGAAAAGCAAAGGTCACAGAGTGAGTTTGCCCTTCTATACACTGAGGCTGAGGACCATAGTGGGAAGAGCAGAAAACGTGTAAACAAGTGCAAAAGCAAGTTGCCACCAGGGAGCTAAGGCTCCAGGAAGCCCTGTTTGCCTGTCTTGTGATCTAGCACTTGGAAGGCAGAGGGAGAATTCGGAGTTCAAGGCCAGTCAAGGGTTTATAAGACCCTGCTGTTTACCACCAGCAGCCCCCCAAATCAAAGGAGTAAAAGAAGGGTGCTACACAAGAGACTGCAGTGTTAGTGAGGGCCTCTGACACGCCCTTTGCTGGTGTGAGATCTGGCCAGCCGTGTCTGGCAGAAGCAATTCTTCACAACTCGCTTGCTTCGTCCTGGTGGTTACTGAACAACTGGAAGGCATCTGGAGATCACTTGATGTGTGCTTTGCTCATAACCAAACCTCCATTTCTCTTGTCTTTTTTGCTTCTGCTTATCTTCCTTCTCAAATTAGCCCACCCTACTCTTTCGTGTGTGTGCATTCCTGGACTCTTGGTGCTACAGTTAGGATGTTATTCTCCAGAGGTCTGAGCACTGATAACTGGATCAGAAGGGTAGCAATGCTGAGTGGGGAGGAAGGGCTTGATGGTAGGGAATAGAACAAGATTAATTCTGTTCTTGAAGGATTAATTAATTAATTAATTCTGTTCAGAAAGGATTAATTCTGGTCTTGAAGGCTGAGTGGGGCCCCCCCAGACTTGGATTGCTTCTTGAGAGAGGAAGCTATTGAACATCCATGTACTTGACCTTCTCGAATCTCGGCATTCCTCTTCCCGGGTCTCTGCTGCTCTATTTACGGTTTTAGAAGGAGGTCATTTCGTGAGTCACATGCACCTCTTTTGACTCATTAAAGTATGGTATGCAGCCTTGGGTATTTTGTTACAATTCAAAACAGACTAAGACATATGGGGATTTTAGATTTTAGGAGTGGTAGTGCAAAAGATCTCCATCTGCATATCAAATTATCTCTCGAGACTTCAAGTACTCAGTTAAAGTGCATAAATCCACTTTGCTCCAGAAAAGCAGCTTGACTCATGTGGTACTCTTCCTTGAGATTTCCCCAATAAGAATATATAACCCTACAGTGTCCTGATGAGAAAGGACAGTGTCACAGCATTTGGGAGGCAGGAAGAAAAAGAGCAGAAACTACCAGAATCACATTTTTTAAAAAAAAAATCTTTAAAAAGAGAGCTTTGAGAGGCCATCTGAAGATATGGAGATTATATCTTCTTTGCATTATAATTTTAAATGTTTTGAATGTGTTTTTATCAGCTTATGAACATCCACAAACCACAAAAATAAATAAATAAGACCAAGTGTGGTGGCATTGGCCTGGAATTCCAGCTAGTTGGAAGGCTGATGCAGGAGGATCATGAATTTAAAATCTGTACATGCGGCATAGTGAAGCCAAGGCTAACTGACTTAGTGAGACTGTCTCAGAATTTAAAAGAAGGATGGGTATGTAGTTCAAGGAGAGAAGGCTTGCCTCGCAGTAGGGAGGCTTTAGGTTCCATCCTTAGTATTAAAAAAAAAAAAAAACAAATGTTGGGGGTGGGTAGAAAGCTCACATCTAAAGAGGATGCTTGCTGAGAAAGATGTATAGCAGCTGCCCTTGAAGAAGGCCCCTTGTCTTTGCTGCACTTGAGCCAGCACCAGATGCCTGGATGTGGAGGCCACATTTGGGCTCCCTAGGGTTTTCTTTTAGCTGCTTCCTCTGCTTGCAAAGTGGGAACCACCCAGGCAGCTAAGCCAACAATGGGATATAGTGCATTACCTCCAGCCTGGACAGGGAGGCCCCCTGAAGGCTGAGACCTCAGGCAAAAGGGATGAAACTTGCAAAAGGGGGTAGGGGAGGAGTGGGGGCAGACTTCAGAGCAACAGGATTTCAGAGCAAAAAACCATTTAAAAGAAACAGGAAATGAGTCCCTTAAAGCCAAACCATGTGGAAAGACAGGCCACAACGTCTAAATAAAACAATACAAGTCTATATAAATGCCTTTAGTCCCACATTCCTGAAAGTCATTGGTCCAATGAGCTGTAATCTATTTATTTAACAAACATTTCTTAAGAACCTGCATAGGCCAGGCACAGTGGTCATCTTAAGGCTTTGAATTAAATACCATCTCAGCTCTCTAGGGCCAGATAATAGTGAAAGAAATAGATATGCAAAAAAAGAAAAAGGAAAGAATCAAATCTGTCTTTAAAAAGCAAGAAGGGGGGAGAAAGGGAGGGAGGAAGAGGGAGGGGGAGAGGAAGGGGACGGGAAGGGGGAGGGGAGGAGGGAGAGAGAGGAAATTGGAAAAAATCCACTAGATTTAGCAAATACATTTTTTAAAAAATCCCTCAGGCTAGGAGATGACAGATAACACAACTAGTTGGAGAGATAAGGAAGGTAACCAAAGAAAGGCCATTACCTTCTGAAACTCCTCTGGGAGGAACCAGGGCTGCAGGGGAGAGGAATTAATTCAGCCCCCAGGAAGGCTGTTTTCCCAGGTGAGAGGCCTGGATATATCTGGCTTTGAAAGGAAGGTGTCAGAAAAGAGCTGAATACTGAAGAAGCAAAGTAGTCAGGGACAGGATCGAAGGCCTCAACACACACACACACACACACACACACACACACACACGCAGCACTTGGATTTGTGCTCCACCTCAGAAGGCTACTGCTCTCTAACGGCCTCCCTCTCCAGGGTTTTTCCTGAGGGATTGGAGCAGAACCTAAGATCTCATCTTGTATAAATATGGCGCTTTTTAAAACGTTGATTTTTAGAATTCGTAGATTTTTTTTCAGTGCTAAAGTCATCAGATTCATAACTGTTTCATATTTCTTTTACATTTCTTCCTTTTTCACGATTATTCTAGAAAATATGACCAAGAGTGTCAAGTCCGAGAAAGACAGACGCTTTGCCACTCTCTGGAGTCAGAGAAACATGTTTCTCTTCTCTTTGTGAAGTGGTTTTGGGTTGGTTTATTTGATTGTTTCCAGAACCTCCCCCTCCCCCTCCCCCCCCCCCCCTCCCCCCCCCCCCTCTTCCTCCTTCCCTCTCTCCATCCCCCTTCGCTCCCTCTCCCCCTCCTCCTTCCTCCCCTCTTCTTCCCCCACCTACCCATCCATCATGGTTGACCTAGGCTGGTTTGGAACTCCTGGAAACCCTGCCTCCATTGAGTGTTAGGACTACAGTTGTGGGCTACCAGGCCCAACTCAAAGTATTTTAGTTTTCAATTGCATTTCCTTTTAACTTCTATTTAAAGTTATTTATTTGATCAAAACTCATTGTTTTATCACATATAGATCTGGTCATAAGCATGGGTAAATTAAACAAGGTGGATACTGTTAGTGAAGGTAATAAATTTTCCATTCCTTATTCTTTCTTCTTCAGTGTATCAAAGCGTGAGGAGAGTAATGCTAATATTAAAAAAATTTTAATACAAAAGACAATAATGAAATAAAATAACTTTGCAATAGACATTTTCAAAACCTTCAAGTATAAAAACATTCTGCAATAGTCTAGAGGTCTGAGAAAATGACAAGAGGCAGGGTCAAACTAGTTTGAGCACTAGATCTTATTTTGACCATGCTTCATTTTCTAGGAATAACATTTTAAGTCCAAAAAGGAATACTTACTGCTGCTAAAGAGTAACTGATACATCAGAGCCAGTTTATGTGTACACTGTGTGTTGTGATGGTCGCACGGCTCCAGAAAGATCACTCCAGGCCAAACAGTTCCACTTGGGGCTTATTGAGAGAGAGGGAAGCAAGGTAGCGATGAAAAGAGAAGAGGGGAGGGAGAGAGAGAGAGAGAGAGAGAGAGAGAGAGAGAGAGAGATTAGAGGGGTCTTCCGTTTACATATGGATAGTGACATCGCCAGAGTTAAAGGTGGGAGGTGGGCCAAGTGGATTCTGGGAATATGGTGGCTGTTGCCTTGGCAACAGGTGTGCGGGTCACACTGTCCCCTAGGTATGATGTCACTGGTTTCCGGAGGTCCTGATACCAACACTGTGTCTTCAAGCAAGACTAGAGGCCAGAACACAACATATTAACTAGAGGCTGGAGAGCCCAAGACAAGGCAAAGGTAAAAACTGCCGGTGTGTTTTCATGTTCCTAGTGTAAACTGTATTAGACAAGGTGTGAGGAGAGTGAATGTGCTTTTCCTTTTAAAGCCACCCTGCTTTAAAACAGCACATCAGATTGATTAGTAGATTAAGTAACAGACTTTGAAAAGAATCTAGCTAAGTTTTCTCTACCTAGCTCCCTCTTTCATCATTAGTATGAAATGGTCTGGAAACAAGTCTGTGATTGGGGAGGGGTGGTATTCACAGGAATCACCATAGGAGCTATTCGCTGTGTAAAGTGAGATTGTTCTTAGGAAGCTGGTAGCAACCCCGGTATTTATTCTTCTGTAACCTTGAGATTTCTATTTTACCCTTGTCTTCCATTTTTATAAAAGTGTGTGTGTGTGTATGTGCGTGTGTAAAAATACAAGGGTAGGCAAGAAGCCAAAATATTGAAAAGAGTCTTTTATGAAAAACAGGGGGGAGTTGTGGTAGGGCGAATCTCATCTGCTAATGTAAACACAAAATTGAATATGGCCGTGTAAACAGAGCAAGTCATCACCATACAGTAGTTTGATAAACAAGCCATAATCCCAAGGAAGCGGTGTTAAATCTACTTGCCAATGTAGAAACATTCTTAGCACCTGTCATTTCCCCCAAAATAGTAATTCAACTCCATTTGGTTGTATTTATCACACAATTTAACTCTGAGATAGACCATACCTGTGTGGTTTATAAAGCTGTGCAGGGGACAAGCCCAGAAGATGTCACAGGATGGCCTGAATGTCAAGGCCTGATGATTTGAGAGCTAGGATTTCCTTGAGTTAAGTTGAAGTCAGTATCTAGTTTAGAAACCCAGAGTTTATCTTGGTACTGGCCAATTTCATGTCAATTTGACACAAGCTAATGCACTCTGAGAAGAGGGAACCTCAATTGAGACTGTCTCCAGAAAATCAGGCAGTAGGCAAGCCTATAAGACTTTTTCTTACTAAGTGTTTGATGTGAGAAGGCCCAGCCCGTTGTGGGTAGGGCCACCTCTATGGTCTTGGGTCTATAAAAAGCAGGATGAGCAAGTCATAAGAGGCAAGCCAGTAAGCAGCATTCCTCCATGGCCTCAGCATCAGCTCCTGCCTCCTCATTCCTGCCCTGTTTAAGTTCCTGTCCTGACTTCTTTCAATGATAAACAGCAAGTGTAAGATAATTCAACCTTTTTCTCCCCAACTTTCTTTTTGGTCAACGTATTTCATAGCAGCTAGAATAACCCTAAGACAATCATTTTTACTGACATGCAGAAGAGATTAGTTTTTTAAAAAACATTCAATATGTAGATTGTTAATATGTCTTATACATTAAAGCCCTCTCTGAAAAAGCTAGCTAGCATATTTCAGAAGAAGTGGGCGCTCTCTGAAAGCACATTGGCACACCTGGCTCACTGAAAGTCAATCAGGTTTTCAATCACAGAATATAAATCAGGCATTAACTCTTTCATCACCAGGAAACAATCATAAGGACTGCAGGCGAGTGAGCAAGTAGGAGCTGGTACAGTCTGTCCCAAGAGCGGAGTATTCACTCCCCACTGTTTTTGTGAATAAACCTCAACATATTCATTCAGTTATGGACTGCTTAAGACTACCTTTGCGTCACCATGGCAAATTTTAGAACCTACAACAGAGACCAAATGACTTGCGAAGTCTTAAATATTTACTACCTGGTAGACATTGCTCTAACGTGGACTACAAGATCTTAGCTCTATTTGCAACGCTAAATAAACAATTACATAATCTTTGTAGCCAATGAACTAAAGAATATCTGTACCTTATACTTTGCCCCTTTCCCTTGTAAAAAATAAGAATAATTTAGGATTTAACTAACTAATTTCTAAATCTTCCCCAGTGTCTGTCTGTGTCAGTTGTGGGAAGATTTGGTGACTCGCTGCCTATCACATTCTGCAGATGTCTCCAGGTTCCGCTTTAAGTAGCAAGCCTGCCTTTCCCCATACTTCTTTATCCTGTTCAGTGCCCGAGTTGCCACTACACCCAGATTTTGGTTAGTGGTTCCCCCTCTGCTTTGGTTCTGTTTTTCAACATGTATCTTCCTGTGTGGGGCTTTTCCTTTGGACAACAGATAACATCTCCCACCAGACTGTGTCTCTCTCCTTGGGTTGCTTTCAGTGTATGTGGGTCGGGGTTTTTCCTAGCGTGTCTCTGGAAGAGTGCTTCCTCTTCTATATTTATTCTGCACATGACTGCTTCCGTGTGCTTCGCTCGACTCCTTTCCTTAATAAACTATTTTGTTAGCAGTGTTTATTCCCCCCCCCCCCGTTCCTTATCCTGTTGCAGTTATTTTTAAGGTGCTACTGACTCTCTGACACCTCAAAGGCCAGGCAAGGCAAGAGTGGGTCTCTTTTACTTCTCACATAGGCCGCTAGGGCAAAACACAGGCCTCTGATTATTTGAAATGAATTCTAGCTCCTTCTATTTTCCTTGAAAAACCTGTGTTATCATTTAAAGACCTTTCTTACCGGCCACAAGACACCAGTTTGATGACAGATTGCTTATATATATATTTTTTTGAAAATCCCTATCAGTGATATTTATGTGTTTTACAGCAAGCAAAAGTCCCAGCTGTGAGAGAAAACCAGCAAACCCGCTTGCAATCTAATAACTTACATCTTATCATATGCAAAATCAGAGAGAGATAACCGGCTTTGCCTTTAAGACAGTGTGGACTAGCTTAGAGTTTTTATTTTACTATTTCATCAACAGAGTCTGACTATGCAGCATGGAATAGTCTAGCACTCACAGTCCTCTGACCTCAGTCTCCCAGGTATTAGGGTTGTAGGTATGTGCCACCACACCTACACACAGTGTCCTTTAAAATACACTCACAAACAGCTAAATAGGGATGGCAAGAGGTTACTTTACTGAATGATGGTTGGATGTCAGCCTGTTCCTAGTGTGTCATCTCTTCAGACAGATCACAAGGTCCACAATGAAAACCACTCCTGACTGAGAAGAAAGCATCCTACACTCCACTGGCTACACTGATGACCTGCTGCTGAAATAAACAGGGTGAAATCAACATGCTGTAAGCAATCAGTGATCTGGGGTGTGTGTCCTATTGTCATTGCAGTTGGTACCGTATCTCAGATACCCTAGTGTCTTACCACATTGTAAAATACATAAGGTGACATTTTATGGTAGCTTACAAAACAAAATACAGAATCTTTGTTCCTAATACTTGGATATTCTTTTTGAGATTACAGTAGTTTGTAATAGAGTTACTCACATGCATCAACCTTGGAGACAGAACAAATACCTTTTCAGTCATGGTCATGGTCATGTAACTTGAGCGTGTAAGCAAAAGTAAACTGAGCCCTTCATTTATTCCAAGAGGACAAGTGTAAGGCCAAAGGAATCTCCTATGTGCTTTGACACACGTTCTTTCACTCCCGACACTGTACAGCAAGAGATCCAGCATTCCTATCTGTCTGGATACCCAAGCAGAGACCACAGTGACAACCTAGACTTACCTGTCAGCCCAGTGTTACTATGTAGAGAGAACTCCTGACATTTCAGAGTTCTCTGATGTAATTGTAACATTGCCTGTATTTTCTATCAGCAGAGTTGAAGTCATTTATATGCTGTTGTGCTCTCACCTTTTAAACCAGAAGCTACCCTCTAAAATAACAGGGAGAAAAGAAATCTGGCTCATTTAAAACAGTCTAAAGAGTAGATGGAAGTGAAGGCCAGAGTTTATTAAATGGGCTAGATCTACAATAACAAAGGCTCACAAAGATAGAATGCACTGTCTTATCAAGTGGTCATTTCCTTTACAACAGAACTGTGCAAAGAGTGACAAGATAATCAGATATCCTCGGAAGACACTAAAGCCTTAGGAACACAGCTAATGAGATAACTCTTAATGTCCTCACAGTTTCTGAGATGACAAGAAAGAAACAGATCTAACAATAGTCAGGTCACATGTCACCATCTTCAAGGCTAGAAGAACACATCTGTTACAACCTTATACCATAGCATGTTGGATGGAAATGAATACATATATCGTGATTTCTCCCTAATCATTGTCAACATCAGTAACTCTCTCAATAGCTTTCAGAAATCATACCTTTTCCTTACTTGGGAAAGTCCCTAAATCATAGCTTTTAAGGACTAGTCTGGTCCTATTGATCGGTAAGTCCCAACAGAGAGATAGTTTTACAAAGAGCTCTCTCAACTCTGTGATCATTTAGGGGGTGATGACTCTGTTTTATCCCTGATAGGTCCTTTAATTTGAGATGAAATTCTTAGCTGCTAAAAGCTCTCAAGTAATGAAGGTCAGATTTAAGAACTCAGTAAAATCATCTTAGAAAAAAAAACCATGTGCCTCCCTGGGTAAGGAAACTTTGGAAATGCCCACATTGGATAAGGAAGAAATGCCCACATACAGTCCTGAAACAATTTCCTGATTTTCACAATAAAAATTAATGTGCTGACAGAATGATCAACCCATCCCAATGCATTTCAGGAAGATAAGAGATACCAGTTTCTTTACTTCCTTCAAGATGCTGATAAGAAATGAATGTTGCAAGACTGCATGGCCTTTTCAGACCTTAATTTCCTGTACTAATAGGTTCACTGGACGCACTAACACAAAAATGCAATGCGTTATTCAGTGGTAGAATCTGTTATCTATCTCAGTAAAATTCAATTTACTTCATAGTAGTCTACTTTAGTCTATTTGCCTCTACATTTTTTCATTTTCATCTTTCTTTCTTTCTCTCTTTCTTTCTTTCTTTCTTGCTTGCTTGCTTTCTCTTTTTCTTGAGACAAGGTCCCTTGAAAAACAAGATGGCTTTTAACTCAGCATTTTTAGAAGATGACCTTGGTTTTGTGGTCTCTAAGACATCACCTCCCACATGCTGGAATTAGGGATGCCGGTGCTGAAGATCAAACACAGCCTCATGCAACTTCTCAACACTCCCAACCTTGCCTGTACTACTTCACCGTAGTCCATAAGTACTAAAATAATAAGGAAAAGTACAAAAACAATAGAAGACTAAGTTCTTTGTGCCCTCTGACAAATCTTGTAATGATTCATTCAATAAATTATTCAAGTATTTCACCTGTGTTTGACTAATAATATACAAAAGCAAATCAAGTGTTAAAGATTGGTAATCTTTTATTGCAGCAAACATAAGCCCCTAGCAAGTCCATGTGTATGACCAGTCCTTTTATAGAAGCAAGCAGTTTAAAATTCCAGATATGATCACACAGCAAAAGTTATCATAAAGTCAGCACAGACAATAGCAAGAACCAGATTCTAGATTCTGGCAGACCTGGTTTACATTCTTGCTCCATCATTAACATAAGCACTGAACTGAGCAAGTTAATTATCCTCAAGATAGAGATGGTAATGAATGGCTGAGTTATCTTGTAAGTGAAGTGAAACAATATACCAATGTCCAGTGACTCAAGCATAGTAACTACGTCAATTACTTAATATTACAAAGTCACTCTAAAACTTAGTAGAATAATGCACCAACTATCTGCTCAAGAATCTGTGGATGGGCAGTTCCTATACTGGAACAGAGGACCCAATGATGCATTTACAGTGTTGGCTTACAGTCTAGAGAAGTACATTTCCAGATAGCCTTACTCACAAGTCTTAAGACTACAGTGGGGTAATTGGAAAACCAGAAAGGTGGGAGACCTCCCTTGTTTTCCAAATGGTCTTCCTCCCTATAAAGATTCTCATTCGAATACAGAATGGCCTGGGCTTCTTCAGCAGTCCAGAAGACAAGGCTCAATGCACACTGCTTTACCATGCCTCTAACTACATGTTGCTTGCTAATGTCTCATTGGGCAAACCAAGTCACATAGCTAGATACCAGCATTCATGGTTTGTTAAGAGCTGTTTCTTTTATACTGCTGCAACGGCTTTGTAAACTGCCTTAACTCAAATCCTGTCACTATCATCACCATCATCATCAGTTACATAAGGTATCTTAACCTGGAGTTGAGCTAAATATCATGTAATTATGTTGATTATCTTTGAAAGAACAAAATGAGAGTTTCAGATTTCTGAGGTCAGCAATCAGTGGGCAGACACACAATCCATGCACATTTCCTGTGTGCTTATATGCACAGATCTTCCAGAGATGCTGAGAACTGCTAGCAGCGTGTAAACAGACCCTGCCATCATGGAATCATATTCTCCTGGGTAGAAAACAAGGCTTCATAATGAATACTAAATATGGTAGTGACAGACAGCTCAGTCAGTAAAATGCCCAAATCACATGCATGAAGAATTAGTTTGATCCTGGCTTCCAACATAAAAAGCTGAGCCTAGTGGCACAAGATCAGAACCTTGGTGCTGGAGTCACAGACACAGGCAGATCCCTAGAGATCATTGGGTAGCCAGCCTCGGCTAAATGGATTTTACCAACATTGGTACCTCAGCCCCAGGTCCCAGTGAGACCTTGTCTCAACAAACAAACAAACAAACAAAACAAAACAAAAACCACCACCACCAACAAAAAAACCAGAAAAACAAAACCGAACAAAGAAGGTAGATCTCTCCTGAGCAATGACAGCTGATGCTGACCTATGTCCCCCATACAAATGAATGTGTACACACTCACACATGCACACACATGCACACACACTAAGAATGCTAAACTTATGAAACATTACAAAGAAATGTGAACAATATTGGAACCTGTTAGGCCTGTGAGAAAATTCTAATGAATAGTCTTTGAAACATTCTAGCCTTGATTAGCCAGAATTAAAGGACTGAGATTAAAAGATGACACATTCTCTCCCTCTCTCTCCCTCTTTCTCTCTCTCTCTCTCTCTATATATATATATACATACATACATACATACAAATATGTATAAAATAATCTTTTGTATATCCAGAAATATGGATAAATATATACACACATATATATTTATCCATATCCCTCTAAATACAAAAGATTATTTATGTGTATATATGCACATATATGTATATATATTTGTCCATATTCCTGGATATACAAATGATTATATATATGTACAGTTGTGTGTATATATGCATATATACATTTATTTATTCATATCCCTGGATATACAAAAGATTATTTTTGCTTAAGAAATTTAATGCCCTTTAACCACCAGCCTTGATACCAAGTTGAGTTTGCCATGAGGCTAAATTGGGTTTCAGCAGGAGTATGCCTAGCTCTCATCTGATGCTCGGTGAAGGGATCAGCTCATAACATGATGTGATTAGTTTTGTCATTTCTAAAAGCCCCACTTAGGAATTTTTTATATATTGGGATAACATATCAAAATTCCCAAGTTTTAAACCATCATTCTGGAGTATTAAACAGATTCTCTAATTCTGACATTGTCTGAGGCTCCCTGGACATTATGAAAATATTCTTAAGACTAATGGCATTTTAAAGGAGAATCCCACAGGCAATGAAGGGACCATAGCACAGTGCTTCGTCCTAGGAAGCAGCAGGACAGTGAACACTCATTGATGATGCACAGGGCTCTAGCTAAAATGGGGAAGTGAAAACCTTAAAGCTAATTTGAGATAGAATTCAAAAAGAAAGGGCCATTTTCCACATAAAGAAACAAGGCTGGAAGCCTTTGAAGGTCAGGAGCCACTGTCATTTCAGTGCACACTGATTTGTCACCTATTATGTGACTGGTACATAATCCGGCCTCCACCCTGGCATTCACAATGAGTAGACTATAGTCTTCAGGTCAACTATCCAACCAAAGGGGATGACCAGAAGCAAAGGCTGTATCTGTCAAAAAACATAATCCAGGAAGCAGGTTGGTGTCATACCACAGAGCGTGTTGTTCTACCATAGTGTGGAGTCAGTTCCTCTGCTCCAGCCCTCCTTGACCACAGGCGATGAGTCACTCTTTCCTCCATCCCTGCAGTTTCCTCTTCTTCCCCATACTGTAAAGCCTGCCCTGTTCATTCACTCTTTCCTCCATCCCTGCAGTTTCCTCTTCTTCCCCATACTGTAAAGCCTGCCCTGTTCATTTAGTGACGCCTGCTCATCCCTAGATGGTAGCCTTAACTCCCCATCATGAAACTTGAAACACAGGAGGCAGTTAATAAATGTGTGTTAACAACCCACTTGATCAAGTGAGTAAGAGTAGAGAAAGGTCTTTGGTGAAAGCCCTTTGGTAAGGTCACAGGCCTTGACCTATTGCGTTTTAAAAAAAAAGACCCAAGTCAACGTTGGGTCAAAACAGATCCTTCATTCAACAAAACTCTCTTTCAGCCTCTTCAGCGTAGAACTTGATATGACCCGGAAGAACTTTTTACTCTTCTGTAGAGTAAGAATGATTACTCTAGCTTAGTGATTTTAAGTGTGAAGAAACCCATGGAAAATTCCTTTTGTTGTAGTAACAACTTATTTGCCTACTCCAGCTTCTTGGGGGCCAAGTTAAAAACCTTGTTTAAGGGAAAAGAAAAATAAGCATCTTAGAAAACAGCTATACAGTCCCTCTCTCCCTGTTGCTCACTTTCTATTATCTTGAGATAGAGTCTTACGTTGGCCAGGCTGACCTAGAATTCTTGATTGTCTTATATCTGTTTTCCAGGTACAGAGATTTTTGACATGTTCTAGTACCTATGGCATTCATCTTTCCATATGGCAGGGTTCATATCCATGCCAAGGATCACACACACACATACACACACACACACACACACACACACACACACACACTTAATGCTCATTAACAGGTGCCTTTCTGTGACTTCCTTTTTTCCAAAACAAGAAGTATTGAGTCAGCCATTTAGCCAGAGGGAAATCCCTGGGCCATGACTATGAATAACAGAAGCTTACCAATGTTGGTAAAATCCATTTCCCCTTTAGAGGTCTGAGACCAAAAATCAGTGTCACACTGAGAAGCCCAAGAGACTTAGGAAAGCTTCCAGAAATCCTACGGTCGTTAATATTTCAAACTCAAATTCTGAGATGGGTTCTTTCCTGGGCAGTGCCAGCTTCAATTTCATAATAAAAATTAGCCAAAGAGGGTCTGGGGTACTAGCCCAATGACTAAAGCACTTACAAAGAAAGTATAAGGATCTGAGTTCAAATCCCCAGAACCCAAACAACAAAAACAGGGTGTGTGACCACAAGTTTGAGGCCAGGGTGAGCTTCATAATGAGACCCTAGCAAAACAAACAAATAAGCAAACCCAATTAATAAGTAAAGTCATGATAATAACAAGATAGTGAGAGTCAAAATGACTGAATGTCTGTTTCCAACCTTATTCTCAAAGTGGTCATAAGGGTCCAATAACAATCTTATCACAGTGCTTAGAACAGAATAAATACTTAATGCACTTACATTTCTTAAGATTGCGTGTGTGTGTGTGTGTCTGTGTATGTTGTTGTGCATGAATAGAGTGTATATGTGTATTTGTGTTCTTATGTGTGTGGTTACACATATGCACACATGTGCACACAGAGGCTTGATGTTGATGTTTGACATCTCCCTCAGTCAATGTGTCCTTCCCTAAGAGTCAGGCTCTCTCAGCTGAACCCAGAGTTTGCTGATTGGCTAGTCTAAGGAGCCAGTTTGCTGGGAAATCCCGTCTCTGTCTCCCAAATGCTGGAATTACAGGCATGTGTCACCATACCTGGTTTATATACTACAAGGTGCTGGGGGTGGGGGTGGGGTGGGGTCAAACCCAGGGCTTTGTGCACCTCTGACAAGCACTCTGTCAATTAAGCCTTTTCTCTAGCCTTTATTCTGAGGAACTATGCTCCACAAAGTTCTCATTAAGGAGAGGAGAGGGGAAAGGGTACAGAGAGTGAGAGGGAAGGGAAGAGAGGGGGAAAGGGGGGCGGGATGGGAGGGAG
>JADRCH010000088.1:4947631-4991110 GCA_019843965.1 Rhynchomys soricoides
GGGAGGGAGCAGAGAGGGGGAAAGGGAAAAGAAAGGAAAGAAGGCCAGGTTCTCTGAGCATTTCAGAAACTGGATGCAAGGCTTGGGATGAATGTCAGGCAACACATGCCTGTCTCTTCTCTCTGCTTGCTGTTAGAAGGTGTTGGTTCATCTCTAAAGGACAAAGCCATTTAAACTATCTTGCCAACAACTCATTCTGGCCCAAACCACCACATTTATTTGAAACAAGAAGTGTGCTGGGTGGTTCAGGGTGACCCAGTTAAGAGCAGTCTCATTTAAAACTATTAAGTGTGCTTTCTTTTTCAGTGAGGCCAGTGAGGCCATCCTGTTTGATCCCTCTGGACTGAACCGGTCAGTCTCTCTCACAGCTGCTTTCAGCCCATTTCCTGGAGGACTAAAGGGCTCAGCTTTTTCAGAATGCTGTTTTGACTTGAGAAGGAAGAGGTGGTGGGGAGGGGGAGGGGCAGCTCAGACCAACAGTAAGATGCCAATCACTTGAAAAAAGTACTCAAGTGGCTGCAGAAAGAGGTTGGAAGCGCTGCCAAGGAGGAAACTGGAAGACTCCCCACTCTCTTCCTCACCGTTCAGTGGCTCAGTCCTTGCTTAGTACCAACTGTGAGAAAAGAAGATCTAATATATTTGTTGCAGAGAATGTGGGCCTATGCTCCATCATGGGAAAATAAGAACTCCTGAAGTATACAGTGCAGTCCCAAACTGCTTACAGAGTGTTCACAATGCTACCCTCCTAGAAACACGTACAGAATAAGCAGTGTATACCTTATTAAAAACATGTGCTAGAAGTTTCTAAGTCAGAAATATTAGGTGGAGTGGCAAGGGAGTAATCAGCAACCTTTCTTGGAACAAGCCCTCCAGGGAAACTTAGAAAACCACATGCTTGGGTGCCTTTATTTCTTCCACATATCTCCAACAAGACTGTAGACAAAGCAATGGTTATAAGCACTACAAGTCCTTCAGTTCAGACTGAGACAAAATAGAAATTTACGCTCTGATTGGCAAAGTGAAAACAACAGAATTATACCACTTAAATAATAAAAACTTATTTTTCTATTATTATATCTATCTATCTTCTCTATCAATAGGAAATCCATTAAGAAAACTTTTAAGTTACTTCTATAGATGAAGACATTTGGGAATGAGAGAGAGAGGATCTTTACATTTTGTATTTATGGTCTTTTATGTTTGCCATAACCATCTCTTGCATTATACCTTATTTGCACAGCTGACCTTGAAGAACAGAGAACATTCAGAATCATTGGAGACAACTAGCTGTTAGTTTTTATTAGTTTTGCGGCCATTAAGGAACTGTTTAAACACGTTTGTTGACCCTGTGGATTCTCTCAAACTAACTGTGCTCTGTGGCTTCTCCAGAAATCTTGCTCCAGCAAATATGTACATTCAAGATAGGGCCATCCTTGGGATAGCACCAGTCTAACAAAACTATATACAGAACCATGATTTGAGGAACTTCTCAGATATGGTCCAAGGTTCAGACACAGTAGTTGGAGCCAGATTCAAGAAGAAGGTTTAACATAGCTGAGTTAGATTGAGGAACATCAAAAGCATTTGTCCTGTGGGTGTTCAGCTTGCTTCTTTCACAGAGATCAATATACATGTTAGAATTCAGGAAGGAAAATAATACCCAAGAGCAGAACAAGTCTGGGCAGATGTTCTCCCAGGCTCCTCCTTTACAATCACGTACAGTGAAAAGAGTCTCCACCCTACCACCATAACTGTTAAATCCTCTAAACTTATCTTCAGATATTTGTTATCTTCACTTTCCAAGTCTCTCTCATGTTCTTGCTGCTGCTGGGTGCTAACCCCCAACACCTGTCACCCCACGTCCCTGAAATGGACAGCAGTCTGCTCAGAAATTCTACTGCCTGGCCACCACAAAGCATCTTTAATACAATTTCTCTAGAGTTCTTCATTCCTGTGTCAAAATTATACCTTTTTCCTTCCTTACCCATCCAAATATTTATCCCTGTAATATTCCAGCCTTCTGTAACTGCAATCGAGGAGAGCAATCCCCAAATCTGAACTGAGCGACAGTAGTAGTTCCCAGTCTCATGATCTTTAGTGCCCTCCACACCGGGTGAGGTGACAAGCTAATGGGGAAGGGCAAGCGCTAGGGAAAAGTCTCACAGTTTTATGCAGCACAAAGCATGTTCTCTGAGAGTCTGGAATTCTGATAGTCATGCTTGAATGACTTCTTTTGAGCCAACATGTTAGTCAGATATTAATTTCATAGCTAACTCCCAGGACTATTTATGTGTTAATGGAATGATTCTTTAAACCGAAATTCAGTCTCTAATTATGGAACTACAGGTACATTGCTGGTTGGGAAGCTATTTTTGGAAAAGGGAGTCTTCTTGGGTTTCCCCAAATATATCAAACGAGCGAGTGAGTAACTCACATAAACACTGCATTTGCACTCCTGCTCAGGACATCTCAAGGTTCTCCAAAAATCTTGCAGAACCTTCGTAGTTTGTCACTTGAAATTCCTTTAGTTAGGTTGGTCTCTCCAGAGTGAGGCAAGAGAGGGAAAACTCTGCGTTCCATCACCTCTTCATTCTTAAAAGTATTGACTCTGCAAACCCCAAGGAATGTTGGCTTCTGTGAGCTTCTCTCCACACATGGATATTTTCAGTCTGGAATGCTAAGCGCTAACAACCTTCATTCTGTCCTTGTGGATGGGACACGTGTGGCTACTTTGCCTAATCTACAGTTGGTGCTTCTGTTTTTCCATTGGAAAATAACTTGAAATGGGTGTGGAAAACACAAGGACAGTAGCTTCATAAAGGAGAGACGTAGCTACCCAGAGATGCATTTTTAGTGCTCATAATAAAATAAAAGCTTTGCCTTCATTTTAAGTGGTCATTTTGCCTGCCCTAGGATATTTTGGAAATATCCATTTCTAGAACCTTCTAACTGAAAGTGGACTCTCCTCTCAAATGCATTCACTATCACCAAACCCCATCTTCAAACTTCAGGGCCATCACAGAAACAGGCAAGAACATTACTACGACAGAAAGGGATACCTCTCCTTCAACAAAGCACAAAGACATCTTTGCCATATAAATGTGTTGGCTTGAAACAATTAGACTGGGATTCCATCGAGTAAAATTAAGCCAAGTAATCTCTGCCAGAGTGAAAGACACAGTGTAAAGGGCCCAACATATCTCGAATGAGATTCACCACAGAAAATCCAATGTGAATGAATCTGACTATTAAAATCCCAGCTCAAGACCCAAAAAGATGACCTTCTGCCCTTTTACCAGAAACAGCTGTAGCCATTTATTAGAAGCCCAAAGGTGACCAAAGCCTCTGAGTATAAATCAGCTCAAATTCTGGCACTTTAAAAAAAACTGTAACCATGCTCAGACATGGTGGCTCATGCCTGAGCATCCCAGTGCTCAGGAATCAGAGGCAGGCAGATCTCTGAGTTTGAGGCCAGCCTAGTCTACAGAGTGAGTTACAGGACTCCCAAGGATACACAGAGAAATCCTGTCTCCAAAAACAAAACTATAACCATGAACCATCTAAGAGGAATTCAACACATGCAGAAGTTTACCTTTTAATAGGTTTCACTGGTTAGTAACGTCAGCCCATTCAACTATCTTAGTTAGCAAAATGATCATTACTGTCTCACAGAGGACAACATGTGTAGAAAGACAGTCTCCATGAGGACCAAGACAGCTAAGAGAGAATTCTCCAAGAGGATTTCACACTACATGACTGTAATCCCAGTATTCAGGAGGCTGAGAGAGGAGAATTGTCAGAATTCAAGATCAGCCTGGGCTATATAGTAAATTCAAGCCTAGTCGAGGCTGCACAGTAAAACCCTCTCCCAGAAAGAAATAAAGAAACAAAGACCCATCAACAATTATCTCTCTACTCCCCTCACCTTCTCTATAACTCAGCTTTGTACTCTCCTTCCCCAGCCTCCAACCCAGCTGTCTTCAACCCTCTCTCCTTCCTCTAGTCTGTCTTTGAAGTTTCCTTTTCATGTTGCCTCTCAGTAGGAGAGCTTTCTCAGTAACCATGCCTCTTGGTATTGTGTGATCCAGAGTTCTTTGCAAACTCCAAAGAGACAGTCAAGAAGGCCATCATGGGAGAATGCCCTCTTTGGTAGAGGCATACATAAACAAAATCTCAAAGTGTACATGCAGCCTCTGGGGCTCCATTCTTGAAGGGAGGGAACAATTCTAGTAGAAAAGGAGTCATTCTGTGAGAACATATTAGCAACCCCTCTTACTGATCAAAACTTAAGAATCTGAGGATCAATAAGTTGGCGAATAAAACAACTTCTGGGCTAAAGCTTTGGAGATTTCACTTTCCTATTTGTTTCTACTAACATAAAAAATATACTTTAGTGTCCTTCTTAGGGAAAAATACATATATACCAACAAGGGCAGGGTGGCAGAAAAATCAGTTAACTGAGAAGATTCTGGAAACTCAGGCTATCCCACTAATAGCCACAAGTTACTATGCAGCCTAGAATGTCGTTGAATTTCCCTGGGATGACGTTAACCTTGCCAACTCCTGGGATTATAGAAATACACCACTTTGCTGAGTTTGCTGAGTTTGCCCAGTTTGCTGAGCCTCTGACTTCCTCCTGAGCCTTCATCTAAGATTTTTGTGTCTATTTTTATAACAATAAATTAGAAGAAAGAAAAAGAACCTCTGATGTGTGTGGCATGCTTGGAGCAATATTCTGTCAGAGCAGAGATCAATCAAATGTACATCTTATACTTTGGAAACCTGGAGATGGAGATTGCCAGTGGAGGAGATTCCCAGCATCCGAAGTTTCATTCACTTTAACTATCTTGGTGCCAATTATAGAAGTCTCTAAAGGAATTAGAATATCAAAAGTAAGTGCATTTACCTTATAGTCACCAACAAAACCAGCCTTCAGGGCATTCAAATACACTCGGGCTAACCTGGGTATTTTTACTGTCCTTGAGATTCTGGCACACATTCAAGATAATAACCCCAAGGACAATGCACAAGGCCTTATTAAGCTCTGCTCTGGGAATTCATGCAAGAGTGGTAGTGAGAGCACATTAAACGTAGCAAGAGAGCATCTCAGACCTGCTTCCTCCTGTCCTCCGATGGAAATCAATAAGTCTCTGACCACCACTGACACTATCAGAAAGCAGATGCTCAGCACAGCAGCTGCACCTGAGACTTCCCGTCCTCTTCCATTAGAACTGCTGATTGTAGCTTTTGAATCAGGCTGGATCAATCAGATATAAAAGATATCTCTTGTCTTCTCTAGCACACATTTCCGCTCTCAGAGGAAAGTGGGCTCTTGTTTTGAAAGGTTGATTTTAAAGAATCAGGAAAGTGTCGTCTAATGGAGCAAGCATACTTCTTTCATTTCTTCTTTTTGTGATTGAAGATACTAAGAAGAACTAGATGGGGATTTTTATGACTAGATATATGATTTTAAAATAGAGAGATGGCTCAGTGATTAAGAGTCCTTGCTGCATACTCATGCAGGTCCCAGCACCTATGTAAAAAGCTGGGTGTCTGCAAGTACCTGTAACTCCAACAGGTACTGTACCCATGATCACTCACATAGACACACACACACACATGCACACATGCAGACACACCCATGCCACACACACACTCACATAAACACACATACACATGCACACATGCAGACAGACACACACACACCACACACTCACATAGACACACACACACATGCACACATGCAGACACACCCACACCCACACCACACACTCACATAGACACACACATGCACACATGCAGACACACACACCACACAACAGACACACAAGTAAAACAAATCCTTAAGGAAAAAAACAGCAAAGAAGTTCTCAGCTATTAGTAAGTTTTGATTGTATGTTCAATACAGTGGGTAGAGCAGATCAAGCACAACCACTTGGCATGTACGTGAGGAGTAGGTAAATGTTCTTTTCCTGAGATGAATCACATGTACAAGGGAAAAACAAAAGAGAGAAGCCAGGCTTTGTCACTTGTGGGTAATCCCAGCTCGTGTGTCAGGTGGTAGAGACAGGATCACTGGGAGTTTGAGGCAAGTCTAGGCTATAGTGTGAGAATCTAGAGAGAGGTGGGGGGGGTGGAGGAGAGTTTTAGAAAATTTGTTCACAAGATGATATTGTTCGCTCAGTTATGATTTCCCCGTGTCTCGAAGTATTTCATAGCTAACCATCAAGTGCTAAATAACTGTCATCCATTCTTAAGTGCAGGAAGAACAAGATGTCTCAAGTTTTCAGATCTTAATGAATGAACTTGAAGTCAGAGTCTCTGATTTGACTTTGATTTATTATCCAAATTGCAATGCTTCAGTAATTCTGTGCGAACAAGCCCTGTGCCACCAGCAGTATGCTTTCTTTTGGGTTATGTTCTGTGTACAAGTGGTGTGTGCAGGTGCAAAGAAGCCATGTGGACAGCCTCAGGTGGTATTTCTTGGAAGGGCTCCATCTTATTTTTGAGAAAATCTCTCATTGGTCCCTGCAACTAGCCCTGATGACTAAAGAAGGTTCGTAACCAGTAAACTTCAAAGCTGAGCAAGTCTCCACCTCCACAGTATACAGATCACAAGCATGCACCAATGATAGGTCACAAGTACTAAACACAGAAAAAAGAAAAATTAATAGCCAATTTGAATCTCATTCTCTTTCCTCACCTTCCTTAGCCCTCCATTCCATTCTCTGGATAGATCTCATTCTTAGGTACACACATACACACACACACACACACACACACACACACACACACACACACATATTCACATACATATATACCTAGACCCAGAATCACTTAAGAATTTCAGTTCTGAAAAAAATGTGATATAAGTTTAAATATAAAACGAATGAGAATTCACTATAAGTATGCCAGTCATTGTGCAATCTTGTCTCAGGACCAGACCTGCCTGGTAAACTATGGTGTCATCTTTCAGTATGAGCTGAAACAAGACAGAAATTTAACAGTCTGAAGAAACTGGAAACTGGGAGGAGAGGGGGTGGGAGAAGCGATGATCAGAGTAAGTTGTCTTAAAAGTTATTTACTTTTTTTAAAAAAAAAAAAAAAAAAAGGAGAAGAAAAGAAAGAAAGTGGGAACTGTCCCCAGAGCTGCTCATGTTGAGGGTGCATTTGAAAGCTTGGAGACTCTAGGAAGATGAGTCAGAGGCTGCATGGGCTCTCAGTAGTTCGCAGAGTGAGACTGTTACTGCCATCATTCTCCACATCCTTCCAACATGCCCACCACACTGAGTCTGACTCAAAGCAGCATGAATGTCCGGTTCCGCAGAGATAAGGTCTCAGGCAACCCTACCACCGCCAAGGTTGGCTTGGAGTGTGAGAGGCAGTCTGTCCTTCAGCATGGTCTCTCCTTTCTGCTCAGCTTTTCCTGTGTGACAGTTTGCAGCAGTGATGGTCCTCACAGCCCTAGGCATGGCAGAGCATATTGTTTAACCTGATTTTGCCAAAAACACTGGAAATAGAGGAAATCCAGCCTTGGCCTCCAGGCATCAAACAAGACTAAGCTCTGGCTGACTTCTTATTCCATTATATGCACACACACATTTGTCTGTCTGTCTGTCCTTCACCCCACCCCCCTCTCTGTGCATGCTCATGCGCACACTTGTGGTGTGTGTGTATGTGTGGGTGAGTGCATGTGGGTGTGTGTGCACACATGTACATGCTCTGTATTGCCATTTGTTTTCATTTCTGGCTTTTAAACTAAAACTTACATTTAAAAAATGTATATGTATTTCCTTAGTTTGATTTCTACTGCTGTGATAGACTATTACCAAAAGTGACTTGAGGAGGAAGGGGTTATCTGACTTGCAGGTTGCAGTCCATCAGCAGGGGAATCCAATGTAGGATGTCAAGCAGGAACCTGGAGGGAGGCAGCAACTGAGGCAGAGATGGTGGAGAAACACTGCTTGCTCAACATGGCTTTCTTATACCATCCAGGATCATCTGCTCAGGTGACACCATCCATAATGATCTGGGCCATGCCACATCGATCATTAATCAAGAAAATGCCCTACACACTTGCATACAAGCCAATCTGAAGGAGGCATTTTCTCAATTGTGGTTCCTCTTCCCAGATGACTAGTTTGTGTCAAGTTGACAAAACACTAGCCAGCCCAGGTGTGAATCAACTGGGACGCTAACTAGCACCTATAGTCTTACTATAAAGCAAAGCAAGCAGTCTTCTGCCTCACCCAGCTCAAAGGCAATCACTTCCCAGTCTTCAGCTATTTATTCTACTCTTACTTTAGATTTCTAGAACTTTATATTTCTAGAGAATTCTCTTGACTGTTACTTTCTGAGATTTCCTCCTATGTGTTTGTCCACTTGTATTTCTATTAAAGAAGACAAAAAGTGAAATGTCTTACAGCAAACTCTTGACAGGCACGTGCATATACAACATATGTGTACACACACACACACACACACACACACACACGGTTCTTCCAATATTGACTTCCTATTCATTTAACCTCCAGAATTTTTTTTTTTTTGACAATCTACATTTAAGTTATTTATTTAAGCCATCTCCTCTTAGAAGCAAAGGGATGGGAAGATCAAAGTAATGGTCACCATCTGAGAAAAGAAAAGATGAGCTTAGCATCCAATGGGCTTTCGTGGTCCACACAGAGTAAGGGTCCAAAACCAGTGCTGTGGTCCCTTGTTGCCTGGGGGAAGGTCCAGGTTTTCTTTACTCATCTTCATAGCCGGTCGGAAGTGGGTTCACATGAGGGTTGTGGAAGAGGGTATGGTTACCATCTCCCCAGGGGAAGGGCTTGGTCCTGATGCGGAGATGGGGGTAGGCGACGAACGCGGGTCTCTCGTGCTCTTCATGTCACGACTTCAGGAAAACGTTGAGCATGCTCACTCCCACCCCGGGCAGCGCCACGAAGAAGGTGAGGGCCCTCCACATACGAGCTGAACCCTCCTCGCCATGGGCGCCACTCGACATGGGCCTCCCCACCCGTGGGAGGGCCTGGCCCAGCAGCCGAGAGACTCTAGACGCACATAACACCGCCAGCGCCATCTTGGAACTACCTAACCTTCAGAATTTTATTAACGTGATTCATAAATATCATTCACAGGCAAAAAATAATCTCACTCTAACTTCACTTCCCTTTTTGTAAAACTTTTATTTTTACCAGTTAATAATGACCACTATTCTGGTTTTCTATTTCTCTATCAATAGCTTACCCCAACTGTCTATTAACCAACAAGTCAAATAGTACATAAATACATCCCCTCTTTAATCCTTAGATCAGTCGAGTGGAGAGAGATGATGCTGGAGCTTGGCTCCCTTTCTCCTCTGTGTTCAGTCCAGAGCCCCAGCACATGCTCCCAAGATTAGGGTATGTCTTCCCATCTCAAATAACCTCACCTAGGAACTGCCTCATTGATAAGGCGAGAAGTTTGTCTCCAAGTGATTCTACATCCTGTCCAGGCGACAATCGGTGTTAACCATCAAATCTTTTTCCATTTTTTATTTCTTATCCTCTTCCTTGGAAACTAGTTTTGGTTGAGGCTGGGATCTCTTAGACAGCTCCTCTGTTTTACGTTTTCATCTCAGGAAGGTTTCTCTAACATTATCTTCTGATACTTATACGTTTGTCCTTTGCGTGGTTTCTGACAGATGTGTTTTATTACTTTTCTGAGCATACTGGCTCCTGAGCTTCCTACTTGTTCTGTTGCTCTTTTTATTTCTTTTCTTCTGTTGGGTTTTTGTTGTTGCTGCTGTTGGTTGTTCCCAGATCTTTGTTTGGATTGTGGCTTGAGTGTAGAATGATGCCCACTGACTTGTGGTCTGAATTCTTGTTCTCTGTCACTACTGGGGGGACAGGGAGCCTTTAGGTGGTAGGGCTAGCTGGTGAAAGGACGTCACTAGAGGTGAGCATTTGTCAGTTATATTCCAACTCTCCAGTTCTGGCTTCCTCTCAACTCCCTGGTCCACCATGATATGAGAAGTCTCTAACCTAGGATCCCACCACCAGGAACTCAGCCATGCCTTTCTTGTCATGACCGGCAATACCTCCATGAGCCAAATAAACCCTTCTTCTCTTCCCTTATGGGATACATTGGTCAGAGTGGAACAGACACCAAAGTATTGATTTTAGCCTTTAAGAGCTGATCAAAGCATTCTGGGTAATTTATATGTCTGGGTAGGCTCTGCTAACTGGTGGCTTTTACTGTATGACAAGAAGTATTTGCTGGCTATAACAAACATCAGAACACTGTCTCGAAAAACCAAACCAACCAACCAAACGTCAGAGTCTATAGGTCTTCCTCACTACTCTATTCAGATCTCCCATAGAGCAACCCTTCGATTCCCACCGTGAAAGCTAGGGTTCTATGTGCCATAGTCAGGAAGTCAGGATTCTTAGGCTTAGGATACAAGGACTAATCCTCCAATTTTTTGTTTGAGTCAAGATTTTATTTAGCCCAGGCTGGCCTTAAGCTATGTTAGCCCAGGAGTATAGCTTTGAAGATCTGATCCCTCTTCCTCCCAAGTGAGTGGAGGAATTACAGGCATGAACCACCACACCCACATTCATGCTGTGCTAGGGATTGAACGCAGGGTTCTTTGCACGCTAGGTAAGCCGTCTACTGACTAAACTTTAGCCACAGCCCCACAACGCTCCTGTGTTTAATGCTGACTCTCATAGACATCCTAATACAAACCCTCACTAGTTGAACCTCCTTTAAAGGTACAGTTCACTAAAGCCTTCAGGAGAAGTGAAGGTATTCACAGCTGGAAGTGGAATAGTCACAGATGAACTTACTTGAGAAAGAATCGAGGGATCTACTGCTTCTTTTCCAAGATGCCATGGTAAACTCTGCCCATGTCCAACTTACCTGCTGAGTCTCTATCGGAGTCACCAGCTGCAGTCCACTTCCTTAATCCTGTCCCCAGTACGTGCATATACTTTCTTGGTATTTTCCCTATTTAGTAAGTCTTAATATTGTCAATTTTTTGATGATATCTTTCTTTTGCCTTTGGACTTTTTTCTTTATTGGATAATTGAAGTCTTTGTAAAAAGCATAGGGTTTGTTGTTGTTTTTGTTGTTGTTGTTTATTTGTTTTGAGACAATGTCTTGCTTTCTAGCCAAGGCTGGCCTGAAATTCCTTGCGTAGCTCAGGCTAGCCTCTTGCCACATCCTCAAAGTGCTGAAATTATAGTTTTATATTACTTCACACAGATAACCCTGTGTAATTCCTCGCTGTCATTTCATGGAGTCTGGGAGATGACTCCCATGTACCCTCTGCTCATTGTATTATCATTCTCAGCCTTGTTTCCAACATGCTTCTTGAAGTCATTCTGCCAGTAGTGTCTCAGTATGACTATATGCTTGCAGACGATTAGACTCAAGGATATATAATATATATTCCTGTTTTTAATGAAGCCTGTATACTAGTTGAGAGATAAAATGCTTACATGTTAAAGTTTTAAGAAATTAAAATAATTTTAATAATAAAATTCAGTTCTGCTTTGATAGTAGACCTATTTTTTTAAATCTTTCTTTGTCTTCCTATCTTAGCTGTGCAGTCAGGCTTGTGGGCTAGAGAGATGGTTGAGCAGTTCAGAGTGCTCACTGCCCTGGTAGAGGACCTCAGTTCAGTTCCTAGCGCTTCTATCAGGTGGTTCTCTATTGCACATATGTCCAGCTCTGGGGGATCTGATGCCTCTGGCCTCTGTAGGCACCTCTGCTCATACATGAACTAGTACACACACTGGCTCAATCCATAGCACTACAGAAAAAACAGATGTGGTGGCACAAGCCTGTAATCCCAGGCCCCAGGGGGAAAAGGCAGAATGATGAGGAGTTAAAGGTTATCCTTCCCCAGAACCCAAGTAAAGATATAAGGAGAAAACTGACTCTGCACAATTGTCCTCTGATCTACACATGTCTGCCTGCTCACCATCCACACACAGTAACAATCATATAGTTATAAAATTATATATAATATAAATAATATAAAGTTTTAAAGAACGAGGGATTTTAGATGAAGTTAAATGATTGATGTGGGCCCTCTGCAGCAAACTCACCCTTCACATGTTAGTTATTTTTTTACATCATAGTAATAATATAAATATTTACTAATTAATGACTAATTAAAGTAAGACAAGCAGAGGGGACATGAGAGTTGAATTGCATCTGGAACGTTCTGTGGCTGAAATGCACATCGTTAGTCTTCAGTGGGACTTAACCCAGCCAGGTTCATCTTTTCTCACTGGCTCTAAGAGTTGCTGGCTTCAGGCTTTGTGCTGGCTAGTTTTATGTTCACCTCACACAAGCTAGAGTCATCGGAAAAGGAGCCTCAAATGAGACAATGTCTCCGGAAGATCAGGCTGTAGGCAAGCTTGTAGGGCTTTTTCTTTTATTGTTGTAGTTTTTGTTTTTTATTGTGTTCCATAACTTTATTATCATTATTAATTCATTCACTTTACAACACAATATCAGTCTTTCCTCTCCTCCCAGTACTCCCTCCCATAAGTCCTCCCCCCCCATTTCCCTTAGAAGCGGAAGTCCCTCACTAGGTGTCAACTCCCCCACCCACCCACCCCTGCACATCAAGTTGCTGTGGGACTAGGCACACCTTCTCCCACTGAGGCCAGACAAGCCTGTCCATTTAGGGGTGCGGGATCCACAGGCAGACAGGTGGGCAACGGGCTTAGGGACAGCCCCTGCTCCAGTTGTTTGGGAGACCCGCATAAAGACCTGCTACATATGTGTAGGGGGCCTAGGTCTAGCCCATGCTGGCTCTTTGGTTGGTGATTCATTCTCTGGGAGCCCCCAAGGGTGCAAATTAGTTGACTCTGTCTATCTTCCTGTGGAGTCCCTGTCCAATTTGGGTCCCTTGATCTTTTTCCAAACTCTTAATTAGTGGTTGATAGGAGAGGGTCCAGCCTGTTGTGGATGGGGCCATTCCTGGGCTGGTGGTCCTGGGTTCTATAAAAAAGCAGACTGAGAGAGTCATTCGGATCAAGTCAGTAAGCATCAGTCCTCCATGGCCTCTGTATCAGCTCCTGCTTCCAGGTTCCTGACCTGTTTGAGTTCCTTTTCTGATTCCCTTTAATGATGAACAGTGATGTGGAAGAGTAAGCGAAATGAACCCTTCCCTCCCCACATTTCCTTGGTCATAATGTTGTATCACAGCAACAGTAACCCCAAAACATTTTTCCAACTGTATTCTATGTCCAGGCTTCTAAAATGACAGTGAACTTGAGATATCGCCGAGCATCAAGATGAATAGTTGCTTCACTTGTTACCAAATACAATGAGCACTTTGCTCAGGAATTCTCCAGAAGGGACTCATACCCAAGTAGCCTCCTACACAGCTGTAACTTTATCCAAAGGCAAAATGAAGGTCATCTTGCCTCCTCCCATCTGCAATCACTAGCTTTAATTAAGAATCACATCACACAGGCCTCCATAATTGGAGAGTTCATTTAGTGGGTCATTACAAGGTAAGTAATTTCCACTGCCTTGAACCTAAAAGTCTGCCAGATGAGTATTTTCAGGGTCCTTCCATTACCTGCGCATGACCTAAGCTTTCCAGAATTCTATTGTGACCATGCTTGACTACAACCCTGTCTGAGTTTAAAATGAGGACAACTCTGACAGTTTGTCCAGGAGGCAGATGTACTTTTGTCGTACAAAGTTTACATATCTTAGTACATTCAAACCGAGCTATAAACAGAGTCGACTGCCATTTCTTAACTATTTATATAAATTAAAGGGTGGCTTAACTTAATTTCTTCCACTTGTACCCTCTGGCAGTAAAGGTTGCTAAAGAGTTCAGTTCTCTTTTCAAACAACTGCTTGCCATCTTTTGATATTTAGCTGTATTTCCTGAGGGAGTTTATATTGTAGCCTACAATGATCTAATCCATAAAACATAATTTCTGATGTTACTTCCCGTCCTCAGATTCAGAATCTGTCTTAGAAAAGACTATCAGCAAACTACAATAAAAAGAAATAGGACTGGATAGAATTTCCCCATCAAACTCAGACTCAAATCAAGACATGATTTAAAGAATCCTAACGTTGTGACCAAAATAGACCAAATAGATGCGTTAGCTTCGAGCATGGATTATTGGAATGAAATGGCTACAATGTACCTGAACCCCTGCACCCAGGAGAACCAAGAAGAGATAGGCTTCTGAATTCCAAGAAAATAGATTTATGATTCTTTACCAGTATTGAAAATAAATATATAATAAATCACATATACTATAAAAAAGTCTTTTCTGGGGACTCTCTCTCTTTCTCTCTCTGTCTCTCTCTGTGTGTGTGTGAGTGTATGTTAGTGGACATGTATGTGAGTGTACATGCATTTTGAGGACACAGTGATATTGGTATGTTCTAGCATTCTCTATTTACATGTATTTATTTACTTACTTAGAAATAGGGTCTCACTAAGTATCACTGGCTGGTCTAGAACTCCCAATGTAGATTAAGCTAGTCTCAAACTCACAGAAATCCACTTCAGCCTCCCAAGTGCTAAATATTAAGGGCAGGACCCACCATGCCTGGCCTCTTCCTCATATTTGGAGACAGTCTCTCACTGAACTTGGAGCCCACTGATTCATTTGGCTGAGCTGGCCCCCAAGCCGCAGAAACCTCCTGTCTCCAAGAGCCCTGTGTTAGGATGTTAGGCAGGTGCTGTGCTAAACTTTTGTTTGCTTGCTTGTTTAATATGAGTTCTGGGTATTGGAATTAGGACCCCATGTTTGTATAACAAGCCCTTCCTTTTGCCTATTGAACCATCTCCCCAGCCCAGTACTTTAATATTCTGAGTGAGCAGAGAGTGGAATGAAGCTAACTAGGGTGGTAAGCAGATTTTTAAGACAACCCTGGATCCTAGCCACAGTAGATGCATGTCTTCTCCAGGGAGCCAGTCAACACTCAGTCCAGGCTCTGCTATGAAAACTCACAGGTGTAACCAAGGCCTGTGGTGAGCTGGCCTTGGGTTTAGTTGTGGAGCCAATTGAACGAACCATGGAAAGACCTTAATGTGCTTTTAAAAAGGAGAGATTTGAACCACCAGAAGCCTGCAGTTCGAGAAAGGCTTTTCTAATGCTGGCTCTGAATGACAAGATGATAATGTGAAATTGGCTGTGGACAGCCTATAGCTAGAGTTCAACCCCCAAGGACACAGGGACCTTGGTTCTACAATAGGAAGAAAGTGAATTAGCCTGTAATCTACATTGAGCACAAAGCCAGTTCTCCAGGGTTACCTGGAGGAAAGAGGCCCGTACTTGAGTTTCAACATTCTAAGACCCTGAGCTGAGAACATAATCATGCTACACTTGGCTTTTGTTTGAAAGAACTGTGTGAATTAATAAATATTTTTTAAAAGCTGTTCTTTGTGGTATTTTGTTATACAACAATAAAGAACTAGTGCAAAACCTCATTTGGGTCCTAGAGGGAGTGTTGGTTGGGTCCTGGAGGGAGTGTTGGTTGGGTCCTGGCGGGGGGGGGGGGTTGGTTGGTTGTATTGGTTTGTTGAGTTTTTTGGAGACAGGGTCCCACTCTGTAACCCAGACTGACCTTAAACTCATTGTCCTCCTAACTCCACATCCTGAGTGGTGGGATTACAAGCATGTCCCATCACAACTAGCCCAAATCCCCATCTGTAGAGATGCTCAACTCGTTTAATGAGACTTCGGCATTATATGCATGGATATACCAACCACAGTCTGTTTATCTATTCAGCGGTTTCTAGTTTGGAGGAGTTAAGCATAAAGTTGTCAAGAAACTTTTGACTATTACTAGAAGCACATAAGGTTCAGGGGTCCATCAGTGCATCTCCATATTTTGTGCCAAAAAAGGGGAAGCACCATGAAATGATTAGCTATTCTCTTGTATCCCTGCGTAAGAATTCCCTTGCCTCTATTAGGTACTATTAGATACTTCTCTTCTACTTTTCTCAGGGAAGGAATAAGATAGCAATGAAAATGGGCTGGAAGCCTCAAATTGCTAATAGCCCTTCAGTGTAACCAGTTCTAAGCCCAGGAAATCCCTCAATGGGTTGGTTAGCCTGTTTCTCCTGCATGCTTTGAACTTTTTAGCAAACCCTATACATGCAAATTGAATAAAGAAATCCTTGGAGACCATGAAGATAAGAAGGCAAATACACAGAATAGAATCAAGTAGTAGAAATGACCTTTACCCTGACTGCTAATTTTAAGACTTGTACACCCAGTGCTCTTAGTAACTTAAGATTTCCTGCCAGTTCTCATTGCTATTTTATTCCCTCCCTGAAAAAAGTAGCAGAGAAGTATCTAATAGTATCTAATAGAAGCAAGGTAGTTCTCACCCAGCAATACAAGAGAATAGCTAATGGTTTCATGGTGCTTCCCCCCTTTTGGCACAAAATACAGAGAAGCAAGACAACTTACCTAGAAACTCAGGGAGTTAAGAAGAAGAATTACAAGTGACCAGAAATCCCAGCAAGTGCACTTGCAGACAGGTATTCCTCCCTTCAAGTAGACCTGAAGTGAAAGATCAGAAACACATCCAACCGCAATGGACACAAACAGCATGATTCGCTTACACTTCACTTTCTGTGGGAAGGACTTCTTTTGCCTTTAATGTAGTTGGTTGCTTGATTGCATGTTAAAGTCAAGAACCAACAGAGACAAAACAGAACCTAGGCAAAGGTGAAAATGGTTTGGGTAGTTGTCCTGATTTGCCTCATTCCAAATTTATCTTGCCACAAAATCCCACTCTGTTGATAAATGAGCATCACATTATCAAATATATATGTACATATGAAATGCTAACGTCAAGAATGGCTGTCGACCAAGCTCACTGGAACTTTGAGATAACATGAATTAATGAAGAGCCTGGCACTAAATGTGTAATGTGAGAAGACAGACAAATTTGTCCAGACAGGCAAAAAAAAAAAAAGTCTTACATAAGAGGATCATGCCAACAGAAATACAGGGCATAATACAATTGTCTTAAGAATCCATCTAATTGGTCCTTGGAGCCCAGACTGCATAAGAAGTCTTTCTGTGTAAAGTCAACACTGTTTACCACTTCTTAAAACCCTCACTTAACCTCAGGACTACTGTCTCTCAATAACCTGGCTCCTTTTTATTCTCTCTCTCTCTCTCTCTCTGTATGTTTGTGTGTGTGTGTCTGCCTGTCTCTCTGTCTCTCTGTCTCTCTGTGTGTGTGTGTCTCTTTCTCTCTGTATGTTTGTGTGTATGGGTCTGTGGGTCTGTGTATTTGTGTGTGTGATCACATTCCTAGTGTACTAGGCTCTTCCACTCATCATATTGGGGCCTTACCTAGAACATTTGAACCCACTCGTGGCCCCATGTGTGGTGGCAACACAATGTCATTAGTAAAGTAGCCAGTTCCAGTGAAGGGTTCCCTGAGCTTTTATGCTGTCAGATAAACCAGAAGCATTCTGAGTTGGGACTTGAACATTTACATGAATAATTAATCTGATCAGAATCAACACACCCAAAGCCCATGGAAGGACAAGCTTCCTTTGAGGAAAACCTTTATTCCTTATAAAGCTTTGAGCATCATGATGCCTATGCACTGACTGATGGGTTATAAGCATATGTATAACCCACTGGGCTGATGCAGCGGTTTTGAGACTTTATGTGTTGTGAAGCCAAACCACAAGTGATTTTAGGAAACACTACAGTTTGACCCATAGAGTCAGGGTGGACCGGTGCATTTACAAATATCTGTGATCCCAAAGGGAGCAACATCTTGGCCATAAATTGGTTCATAAATTTTCTGTTGTGTCAGAGTCAATTTCAGTCTGTAAGACTCTCAGAGATAGAGAGAGATGAGTAATTGGTAGCATCTGGTGAGCTCTCTTCCCCCCTCTCGTGTGTGTGTGTGTGTGTGTGTGTGTGTGTGTGTGTACATGTAAAAAGCAGTTTCTCACAGGTAAAACATTCTCCCTCACCGAGAACTGGAAAGTACTTGTGTTGACTTCTGTCCATTTGTCAGGGTCTGATCGTTTTCTGAAGGATCCTGCCAAGCAATATGAGAAAGTGCAAATTCCATGAATCTCCTCACCTACCAACTATAAGACCCTGAGTTAACAACTTATTTTAGTTATTTCACTTGTAAAACAAAAAAGCATCTCTCTGATGGCATGACCACTTAAGGACATATAACTTTACAAATAATCTGCCTGCCCCATAGACTATCAAGATGCACTTTTCTATGGATAAGACAAAAAAAAAGACAAAAAGAAGAAGAAGAAAGAAAGAAAAGAAAGCATAAGCTGAATATCTGCTTGAAGTATTTTGGCATCTTATTATGCATACATATTCAAAATGACATTCATGTGCTTGAGGTAAAGTGTTGGAAGTGAGGGCATGGCTCAGTGGTAGAGTGCTTTCTTACTGAGTCCAAAACCTTAAGTTACATTCTTAGCCTTGCACATTACTGTTTATAATAATTATCATTATCAAATACAATTACGTGTTGACTTTTAAAACACTGTATTTTTCCATTTTCACATTCAAAGCCATGTTTCTCCTCAATGGTTTCCACACGCCTCCCCCCCAGTTTTCCAGCAAGTCATTGCCATGTCCCTCTAAGGCAGACACCTGATACTGCTTAGTCCATGAACAGCACTGACCCTGGAAATGTGCCCCGAAGTTGTAGGCATCCATTTGTACCACATTTGCTCATGTGTCCATTTCCTGTCTTTATTTGTAGTCTCCATGATGTTCCACTCACTGAACTGCATTCTTAGGTGACGTCTAAAAGGCTTGTTTTTAAAAATATCTCACGCTCACATTTCAGAGCTAAAATCAAGAATAACTATTATGTTGGTGATATGCTATTCTTCCTTCTATCTTCCTTAATCAATCTGGCAGATGACCTCCATAAACACCCCAATCAGATTTTGACTTATATCACCTCAGCCCCATATATCTTTCACTAACGGTGATTTGTTGTTGTTGTTCCAAATTCAGTCATTTCAAGGGTATACAAAACCATGACATCATACGGATATGTATGAAAGGTGACTTCCTTTTTTCTGGGAAATAATTTTTTAAGACAGTAAGTTCATCTTACATTTAGGCAAAAGGATATGTATTTAAAACCAATACCTGAAATTAATCCAGAAATATTAGATTAGCATGTGCTTTGTTTTTCTTTCATTTGTCCCTGGAGCCTTAGATTGCATCATTCTCTGCAGATTCCCATTCAGGGTGCATTACTTTTATCTTCCTTTCCAAAGGAAGCAGCAGAATTTAATATATGAGCTCAACTGCCAAGGCCTGTCTCCTGAAAGGTACCCACCCCACTAGTTTACCTGGCACAGAGTAAAACTGTCCAAGAAAGAATAAAAAATAAAAAGAAGGAAACAAACAAACAAACAACTCTTGGCACTTTTTAAAAATATGTCTTTATTTTATGTGTATGAGTGTTTTGCTTACGTTTATGTCTGTGTGCCATGTGCATACTGTGCCAATGGGGATCAGGATAAGGAAACAGATTCTCCTCTAACTGGAGTCAAAGATGATTGTGAACCACCAAGTGGGTACTGGGAAGTGAACTCAAGACCTCTGAAAGAGTTACAAGCCTTCTTAACCACTGAGCCATCTCTCCAGCACTCCCACCTACCCTCTTCTCAGAACTTCATTCTAGCAGCGCTTTCTCTGAATTCAACAGACCAACAGCTTAGAGGCCGATTTCTTCTTTAAAACTTCACTCTCTCTCTCCAGAATAGGGAAAGCAGTGGTTGGGAAATAGCTGCTGGCCACTGATGCCTCAAATGTGTCTCCCTGGTTACTCAAGAGCACTGTTACTCTCAACTTGTCCTTCCCCAAACACGAGGTCATTCCCATCAAGGAGGTGACTATGGACATTTACTTTCATCATGGAGGAAGTAGAGAGAAAGCTGCCCTTCTGTTGGGCTCTAGGTCATCTATAGAAGATTTCACTGGGAAATGAACAATGGGTGAAAGTAAATACCCAGCATTCCAACTCCTACCCAACTGTCCTTTTGTTCCCAATAGAATCCTACAGGCAGGGGCTGAAGAGATGGCTCAGTGGTTAAGAGCACCGACTACTCTTTCAAAGGTCCTGAGTTCAATTCCTAGCAACCATGTGGTGGCTCACAACCATCTGAAATGGAACCCAATGCCCTCTTCTGGTGTGTCTGAAGACAGCGACTATGTAAATAAAACAACTAAATAAAAGAATCCTACAGGCAAGCCATTCTTTGGGGATATTTGGTACTTGTGTGTGTGCGCGCGCGCGCGCGCACGCGTGCGTGTGTGTGTGTGTGTGTGTGTGTGTGTGTGTGTGGTGTAACATGTAAAATTACAGTCTTATATTGACCAAACTGCCTTCCCCTCCCATAGCTTTGAATCAAGTAGTAAACTAAGTTAATGCTATGGCGTCACTTTAATAAACCTTACTTAATAAATAACTGACTCTTATTTCTACCTTAATTAAAAATTTTTTTTTTTAAGACAAGGACAGACTTGGGCATTCAATTATGTTATTCTCAGAGCTCCATAAATACAAGGTTGCCCTTTCATTCTGGCTGCTGGCCACTCGATTCTACTAAGCTTTTTTTTTTTGTTGTTTTGTGTTTTTGTTTTTTCTGTAGTGGAAAAATAAAGTTTATCAAGTTTGTATTAGGAGAATTTTGAATAAAAATTAAGCAGAGAATTAACACTGAGTCGGTATTCAAGATGGTCAACTCTCCCCGCCCCTGCAAAACTCTGAAAATAATTCTGATAAAAAGAGCAATCCTGCTCGTGAGGAAGCCAGATGGCATCATACTCCTTCATCCCGTCTGTTAGCTTTCATGCTGTCTCCGTGGAAGTTTCTTCCCAGAACACATGGACACGGGACTTTGTGGCAGAGTCAGTAAGCTGTTTTGAAACAAGGCACATTTACCCAACCCCCAGGGTCTGCCAAGGAATCACTTGCTCCGTGTTCTTTGGGATAATTTCCCTAGCAGACTGACTACCCTTCTGGATAACTAAATATATCTCTCGTGGTCAACAGAAAGAAAACACTGAGGCTTCTTCCTGAAGAATTTAGACAAAACCTCAGCGCTTACCCATATTCTCTGGATTCACACAGTGAGTGGAGTTGGGTCTGTCCTGAATGGTTAGAACACTAATCTTTGGAAAAAAATCCTCATATTCTACTACATGTTTATTTGTAGAGATGGTCACCAAAGCATAACAAGAAGCTCTGGAGGCCACATGATGAAGGAGGCTTCTTAGCATAGCAGGAAGCGGTAGTTGAGTGAATATTTTGAAATCTCACACAGTCTTACTTCCTCTAAGTGATTATCATATCCCAAAGAGTCTTGATCATTGAAGCTCAGTCTTGGAACTGAACAAGTTAGGTACTAGGGTAAGTGTATTCTACCTAACCCATGTGTTTTTATAAAAGTTTTGTTTTGTTTTGTTTTTTCAAGACAAGCATGGAGGATTTAGACTGTAATTCTAACAGTGGAGAAACTGAGGCAGGAAGGTCAAAAACTGGAAGCCAGCTTGGGCAATTTTGTGAGACCTGGTCCCAAATGAAGACATGAAATGAGGCTGGGGATATATCACAGGATGAAGCACTTGTGTGGCATGTGTGAGGCCCTAGGCTTAATCCCCAGCACTCCTGCCATAACACATTTATATCTTGTCACTAGAGACCTATGGAGAGTAGTTTAAGTTGATCACAACAAACATATGTGTAGACTATAGCCTGCTCCACATAGATATGGTGTTCTTCTCAGAACAGAGTGGAGACCACACATGTACTGCAGAGCAAGCTCCCTAAAAACTCATGGAAACACAATGTAGGCACACCAGTGTGTTGGAGAAAGGGCAGTTGCTTCTTTCCCATGTTCACAAGGGCAAGTGCCTGGCAAATGCTACTAACCAAAGCATCCATTCACACTTCAAGGACCATGTACAGAGTAACATGCCGTTACTTCATGGCTTGGTTTTACCAAATGTTGTCCTTCTGACTCTGCTCTAAGCTAACATCCAGGTACCATGATTCAAGTAATTTCATTTAAAGCATAAGGTTGTACAGTGTATTGATAAGCAGATTTTCTTCATCCGGTAGAACCTTTGAAAACATAATCTTTTTGTAGTGGTTCGATAATTAATCAGAACAAGCTGTGTCTTTCGAAGTGTCCTTTTAAGACGTGAATGCTGGTGATAACACGGCACCCTTTCCAGTGATTCCAAACTCACCTTAATGGCCACCATGGGTTGCAATCTGTCTCATGCTGTGCTCAAACATGCACAGTCAGATTTTGTATCACATGTGAAAATAGAGTTTTACAAGTTGTACCTCTTAGGTATACTCAAAGAGATCTAGTACATGGTAAGATAGAAACAGACAGCTAGATGTAAATAGAATCTCAGCTCTTTGTTGGCCTCATAATTTTATTACTGGCAAATATATATATTCGTATTTTTGTTGTTTTGTTTAAGACAGGGTCTGTCTACCTAGCCCCTGGTTGTCCTAGAATTTAGATCAAGCTACCGTCAAATTCACAGAGATCTGCTTGACTGTGCCTCCCCAGTGCTGGGACTGAAGGCGTGAACCACCACACCCAGCTTGAATTCGTTTTTAACCTCCCTATCTCAGCCTATTGAGGAGCCCAAACTTTCCACAGATGTCTACCATTTTTAAAATTATTTTTTCAAGGACACCTTTATTGCAATATAGTTCACATTCAATAAAAGGCACCATTTTTAAATGTATAGCTCAGTTGGTTTCAGAATCTCTTCAAGGTTGTACAAAAATCACAACTATCTAATTTTAGAGTATTTCATAACCCAAAGAAGAAACCTCACCTCCATTAGCAATTGCTCTCCGTGCTTCCCTCCTCCCACCTCTGGTGACCACTAATCTACTTTTTGTTTCTATCGATTTGCTTATTCTGAGCATTTCATATTAATGGGATCACATAATATGTGGCCTTTTGTGCCTGGCTTCTTTTACTTAGCATAATGTCTTCAAGGTCCATCCACAGCATGTACTAGTCAGTACTTCGTTCTTAGTGGCTGGCCTCTCAACATTTATAAGAGATTTTATTTTGGCTATTGCTAAATATACATAGTCACATGGGAAGACCTATCAGATGCCGTTCCATAGAACAAGTCCAACAACAAAGCACATAGCAAGGCTCAGCAGTGAAAACCAAGACGTGATACCAATCTTGTTCCAAAGACACACCACACACTCTGCAGAATGACCATGTAGGACATCCCAAAGTCATCAGTTCATTGCAAGAAATAACAGAGTCCTGACTCCACCCACTGAGAGGAAACCATTAATTGTGATCTTAGTAGAACATAGGCCAGGCTGCTCCTTCCAATATGGTGATTCCATTCAAGGAATCTGTCAAAGCTTTTAGTTTTCCAAATGTGTGCAGACGACACATTGTAAGCATTGGTGACCTCTGCCCTGGTTTTCTCTACCTGATGAAGTCACTGCTGTCAACGGGCAACATACCCTTTTCTGATCAGAAGAAAATGCTTTCAAGGGGACTTGAAATGTGGCTCTTCTTTTTCCTTAACTGTTTGAAATTTTCTTACAAGAATGTAATGTTTTGATTAAATATATGTCCCTCAATTAAATATTGTCCCTCTTCCAACTTCTCCCATACCCTCCCCACTATTTTTCCTTCTCAACTTCATGTACTCTTTTTTCAAGCCCCCAAATTGACTTAGTGCCGCCAGTCTGAGCATAGGTGTCAAGCGACTCACTGGAACATGGATAGAAGAGGGGCTCATAAGGTCCCACTCCTAGCCAAGGAGATACTGGCAATTGATGGCTGCTGAATGTGAGGTATATATGTGTGTGTTATTGGGGGGTGGGAACAACTTTCTCCCAAGCTTTACCTTTTAGTGGGTGATTTGCTGGGTCCTTATTACATGGCCTACTGATGATGGCTTTTGCTTTCTCTTCCCATAGGTGGAGGAGGAAGAAAATTTTATAAAGTATTGTTTTATCATTAAACCAAATGATGGTAAGTCTCCATGACCAAGCCTCCTATCATAAAGAAGACCTTTTCTACTTAATTCTTTTAAACATGGCACCAACTCCTCCTTATAGTGCATTCTCTCTGGTCATAAGAATTTTGACTGATTTCCTTGGAGCCAGGCATGATTTCATTTAATTATAACTTTACATTTCTCACCTATTTTAAGCATATGTTTGGTTTGATGGTGCCTAGATCACACAAGATCATACAGAAAGCTCCTTTAAAATGTCCACTATCTTGGTTTGACTCTGTCTTGCTAGATCTAGAATGGAATCTACAAATCATTATCATGAGTAAGCACTCTTGGTCCCATGACTAAGCATTCTTGGTCCCCCATTGACATGAGAGTTTCACTGACTGGCTCAGAAATACTTTCCTAGTGGCTACCATTTAGAAACAACCTCAGATACCATTGAAATCATCCCTCTTAAATGTTTATGCATTCCTGAATTCATGTGCTGTATGAAGGACAGACTGAGAGAGGACCCTACTGTATCTCATTTGTCTTGGGGATGCTAATTTGAATGAAATGGCATTTGCCATTGCTGCTGAATAAAGGAGACACTATGGAGGGCTCAGACAGAAAAGGCTGATCGAAGAGAAAGCAAAGAAGAAGAGTCAATCATGTTGGTATTTTGAGAAAAATCAATTGATGTACTAAGGAAATGCTTTTTTACTATTTCAAATTTGAGGAAATAAATGATATTTGCATCAATGAAGAGCTTAAAGAGTGAGTGAGACCTGGTTGTGTAGTTAGGACCATTCTCTTCCCCTTTTTGACTTTGAAAGAACTTTCAAAGTATAGATAGTGTGATAAGTGTGTGTGTGTGTGTGTGTATCTGTGTCTCTCTGTGTGTCGTATGTTTGTTTTCTTATACCAATATTCAGTTTCCTAGTTTGAATTTCTATTTGCTTTTGACCCTGGGGTTCTTTCCTAAATCTTCAAGCTAAATCTCTTATGCATATCAGTTTCCAAGCATAAGAGGAGCTTCCTATAAAATAATAAGTTCTGAGCATGGGATGTAGCTCAATTGGTAGCTTGCTTGCTTAATATATATACATACATCAAGTCCTGGGGTTTGATCCCTAGTATCCCATAAACCCAATGTGGCGCATGCCCTCAATCTCAGAACTCAGAAGCTAGAGACAGTAGGACCAGAACTTCAAAGTCATCCCCAAGTACATAGCAGGTTTGAAGTCACTCTGGGATACCCAAGACAATGCCTTGAGACATAGAAACACAAACAAGAAGCAATCAATTCAGAGGCAACCAATGTGCTTGTCCAAAGCTTCCATCAACTATTTGCTGCTAAGATACATCCCCACATGTGAACTGGAAGCAAAGGAAAAGGAAACATACAAGAAGCCAATAAGAGTAGATCAGATTGTTCAAGTTAATGATCATCCAATATAGATGAGGAAATGAGGGGGGAACACTGTGGAAGACAGCAGCTAAGCATCCTGTCCTAAGAGAAGCCCTCATAGAATCCTCTGCCTGGGTTCAGGCTTACAGCATCCTTACCTTCATCTGCCTTAGCTTCTACTGCACGGATGACTGGCTAATTCTTCATCTATGCCTCAGCACCTTAAATGCAATCATGACAGCTGGATCTTAATCTTTTCTAAACTATTTATTTTTTAGAATTTCATAGCTGAGCACTGTAGTTACACATTTTCATCCAATCCTTCCCTCTTTTGCCCCTCTCTCAATTTCATGACTGCTTCTTTAGTTATTACCGTTTTACACACACACACGAGCACACACACACACACACACACACACACACACACACACACATTTGCTGAATCCAGTTAGTGAAGGGCTGACCACTTGGGACTTAATAGTCTACCAGGGGTCCTAATCACTGGAGAAGACTTGTTCTCCCTCTCTGAGCAGCCACTCTCTGCCTATAGCTCTTCAGCTAAGAGTGGGGCCTTGTAATATTTCCTCTTTCCATTTGTGGATGCCACGTGGCCTTGTCATTGTGCAGGTCTTGTTTAGGGGTCCATATTGTTAAGATTTTATGGGTGTAATTCCCTGATATTTCCTGAATACAGACACGCTTTCACGGTAAACATTCTGATCCACCGGCCCTTAAACTCTTTCTGCCCCTCTCACACAACGGTCCCTAAACCTTCAGTGTAGGTGTTATGGAGATGGGGGATTACCACCCCACACTTGGCTGTTCTCTGCATTTTGGCCAGTTATAGATTTTTGTAATGGTTTCTGTCCACTGAAAAAGAAAGCTTCCTTGATGAGGGTTGTACTGGCTGGTTTTGTGTGTCAGCTTGACACAAGCTGGAGTTATCACAGAGAAAGGAGTTTCAGTTGGGGAAATGCCTCCATGAGATCCAGCTGTAAGGCATTTTCTCAATTAGTGATCAAGAAGGGAGGGCCCCTTGTGGGTGGTGCCAGCCCTGGGCTAGTAGTCTTGGGTTCTATAAGAAAGCAGGCTGAGCAAGCCAGGGGAAGCAAGCCGGTAAGCAGCATTCCTCCATGGCCTCTGCATCAGCTCCTGCTTCCTGACTTGCTTGAGTTCCAGTCCTGACTTCCTTTAGTGATGAACAGCAGCATGGAAGTGTAAGTTCAATAAACCCTTTCCTCCCCAACTTGCTTCTTGGTCATGATGTTTGTGCAGGAATAGAACCCCTGACTAAGACAAGGGTTGAGAGCTACACTTAGCTGTGAGCAGAAAGCTAGAGATTTAGAATGCAGTTGGTAGTTATACTGGTTTAGAGAAGCAGGGAAGTAGGTTCTCCTGCAGGGTCCATGACCACACCAGCCCAATACAGTACCAGGCATGAAATCCCTCCTATCGAATAGGCCTTAAGTCCAATTAAATGACTGTTAATCGTCCCCAAGATGTAAGTGCCACTACTGAGGACAAACTGCAGTGCTGGTCATCGTTGTGGTTCTTGGGTTTTAAGTTGGGTAGGACTCTGAATCGCCTTTCTCCCTTAGACGATTGTATCATGCCTTTGGATACTGTGAATGCTTGTATTCAGCAAAGAGGCTTTCACGGAGTTTTACATCAATTTTTCTAAGCCCTATGTCTGAAGTGTGCGGTATCTTCAACAGTAGGGTCTGATGTTCAGGTTCTGGTAGGCAACCAAATGCAACAGCAAAAGGGAGGTTCTCCATGCTTGACTCTCAGCCTTTGGTTACTAAGTCTTTGGCTCTCAGGGGGAACATTATCACGCCAAGTATTACACACACACACACACACACACACACACACACACACACACTTACTATATAGCATTTTTAAGTAAGCATAAAATAATGCTTCCCTGTAGATTTTTCGGTTCTCCTTAGAATTCTTTGTCTGTCCCCCCTCCCCGTCCCTCAGTATTGCCCTCTTTTCCAGGAACTTCTGATCCTCCTCCTACACCTTCCAAACATGTAGTAGATTATATAGACTATAGAACATACTACCATATCCAGTTCTTGAATAGTAATTGTCAAACAAGGTTTGAGGTTCTTCCTGAAGAGATTACTGCTTTTCTTTTATTTAGTTCTGGTTCTTTTTTCTTTTTTCTATATTGATCTGTCTATACATTTATTTATATTTTTATGTGTGTTTACCCAAGTGTATGTGTGTGTTCATATGCATGTGGGCACACTTGCACACATGTGCATGTAGAGGCCCAAAGTTGATATCATGTGTCCTTCTAGCTCATTCTCCACTTTTCTCATGGAGGCAGAGCTCTCAGTTGAACCCAGAGCTCACTGATCAGCCAGCTTCCCCAGGGGAGCCCTTGTTTTTGCCATCCAGTGCTAGGACTACAGACTAGCTTCCAAGCCTATCCACTTTCTCTGCAGGTTCTGGGGATACGAACTCCAGTGCACATGGCTATGCAGCAAACACTTTATCCATCTAGCCATCCTCCTGTCTCAAGGCCCACTTTTAGTAAATGACATTTTATTATAAAATAAATAAGTACATAAGCTTAAAATGGAAACTGAAATTATATATTAATATAACTTTACAACAGAACAAGGGTGAACCTGAAGAAATTATGTCTGAGGAAAGGATTCATCATTTGCTTTAATTGTTTCCTAAGATGTTACTAAACCTGAGGTCATCTGATTTATACAGCAAGATAATCTCTTCTTCTGGAAATTTTCAAAATACAGCCAGCATGTTTTCTGACTAGCTCTACTTCCTGTGGTGGGGCTTAAACACCACGCCAACCTTCATTAGCTGCTAAGATTTCCAGGACTCAGGATCACATGATAACCTTGTAAAATAGATAGCCAGCATTTCTTTGCTAAGTGACACATATGCTGATTTTTACAGAGAATTAAAAAGAAAAAGAAAAAAAAAACCCACAACCAATCTCAAGTAGCTCCAAGTCACAAGTTATTATCAGCTTCATCCCCAGGGAATCCTGGGGAATCCCTCTTCCCTCATGATGGCTCTAGTTATTCCAGTATTTCATGCTGAACAAATAATATCCCCTCCACCCTCCCAGGTTCTGACTGATTGCTAGTTCTGGAACAATTACTACTGATAACTTTTAATTCCACACTGGTGCTGGTGCATCATCGAGTTAGATAATGAAATTTTTATTTTCCATCCATTTTTCCTACTTTTCATCAGTTAGACACCAATCTTCCAACATTTTCAATTACAAAATAAAATAACATGGCATTCCAGAACCACCGTTGGCTACAGTGTGATTTTTTTTTTCAGCAATGCACGCCGAGCTTCAGGATCTTCTGCAAACAGAGGGGCCATGTTGGACTGCACCACAAGGAGTGAACCACACAGATATCCCCACATGGGTCACAATGATTTCTTTCAAAGCTGCTTTTAAAGTAAAATTTTGTTACTTCATTTTGTTCTTTTAGCTTGCCTTTTGATGCCACTTGAGGGGAAAACCGAATTCTATGTTTTCAGATTTTGTTCTTTTTCTTCATCTTGGATTTTAGAAACTATCTTTTTAATGATACACGGAGCTGGTTTTAATCCTTTATATGATTTGGCTAGCCTCAGTTCACAGATATGTTAATAGGCACAGACAAGCCAGTTTGGTATCTCCTTTATAAAATAGCAGGGATAGCCACTCATTTGAAATAAGTTCAACTGGCTCCCACTCTTAGACGCAAAGAGCACATCTGAGTCAACTCCTCTTCCTCAGAAGCCTTGTGTTAGTTTCCATGGGAAAACTGCAAAACTGCTCAAATGTGGGCATGTTATAATTAGAACCAAACGTGGGCTTTCTGGGACCTGTCAGGATGTTTCTAGGAAGCCTGCTCAGTGTCGGCTTCCTGAGACATCCCTTCCGTACAACTGTGACTCATTTCTGCTTCTCCTAACTCACCCCCACTTGTTCTGGGATGGAAGGAGTCCCACACGCTCCAAACACAGATGAGGAAGCTGGTATCCGGACCAAGAACAAGAGCACTGGTCTAGAGCTTGTGGAAGTGGGGCAAAGGATTTTGCTGGGCACATCCGCGGCCAGCAATATGGCGGGTGTGTATTTTATCACACATGGAGAGACTCATTTCTTTGGCAACTTAGCCCACTTGCTAATCCTCTCAAGCCCTTCCATCCCAACTCCTGTCTTCCTTTCATGAAAACACAGTACAAATTCTCTGCAAAACAATGAATCTGCTCCTCAGGGGAATGTACAAGTCAGAAAAGCTTTTAAGAAGAAAAGAGGAGCCAAGGTCTTTGCATAAGCAGGCCAGCTGCAGAGCCTCCAGAGAGGAGGGTGGGGAGACCGCTCCCGCTCCCTGCAGCCCTGGCCCCAAACCTCCTAGCTACCGCTTGTCTCCGCTGTCTTCCCACAACCCCAAACGGCCAGCCCACACCTCCGGGACTGCTCCCCTGTCATTTTCAGGAAACGAGACGTTCAGAGTCCGTCCTGGCATTTCTGTGAACTCACAGAAATAATTCATTGACTCACAGAACCGAAAGAGATGATCTAGTCACTTTTATTTTTAAAATGATAAAAATGCAGCCAGAACATTTGACCTACCCAGGCTTGCTCAGCTGGGAGGCGGACCAGCTTCTTGCCCCCTACTCCATTGCGGTTTCCACCTGAGCTTGTAAAAGGCAATCCGAGGTAGATTTGCTGTTTTCTGCTCAACCTTCTTTCTATTGTTTCTGGCAACACTCTCCAGTTTGTGTGATATATCAGCTGAGCCAAAACTGAACCTAAAGACACATGCCTCGTACTTGTTAAAACTAGCACATTCTAGCTCTTTCCTTGGAAGGTTCTTGGACGGGGACTTTAAAAAAAAAATCACTTAATCAATTTCTCAAGTGAGTCTTCTGGTGAGGCCAGTTCGGGAACTAACATCATAAAGCAACACTGGAGGACAAAAGGGATCTTTGATGGCTGGGTACCCCAACAAGAATAGAAGAGACATGCTGGGGACCAAGAATTTTGCCTCCTAGTTGCTTTTTTAGTGGGTTAACCACCAGACCACACTTCCTCTCTTGAAGAAGCAAGGAATTAAAAATCAAAGGTTTACTACTGATTCATGCTGCCTGCTAACACTGCTTATTGCGACATGCTGCGACCCTATGCTCTATGGCTTGGAAACAGATGTGGGGAGGGAGTGGCCTGAAGGTCTGCCGGGTGGGGGAGGCAATGCGGCAGCTGGCCAAGGGAAGAACTTCCTCTGCAGCTCAGCTTTCAGCAGGAGTGGAAGTTAGTCTAAATTGTTACCATGCAGATCTGGAATTTTTTTTTTGTGCAGTTGCCTGGCTCTCATTCCAGGTTTGCTCCATTCTGTAGGGGGAAAAAAAAACAAACCCTGAGAATTTGGTAATGGATGCTCCTGACCTGACTTTTGCCTCTGTCCTCCTCCAAATGTATATTATGAAGCTACAGGTTTAGCCCCCTCCCCCCAACCCCGGCCCCTCTCTCATGCACATGTTAAAGGAAGTACAGAAAAGTTAAGCAACCTGACCAAGGACACACTAATTTCAGTACTGCAGTTGTTTGATTAAAAGTGTAACCAAGCTATTCTCAACCGCACTTTCCAGGCTTCCTTTAATATATGCTCATTAGGCAGCTGAAAAAATGTTTGGGGCTACTCCCTCCCCACCCCTATGACCAGCCCCCACTCCCGAAAGTCATGAGTGTTTCACGTGTCCTTAGACACGTGGCCTATTATGTCAAGGTTTATCAGAAATATGAAGCTTTTGAATGTTACATATTGATTCTAGAAATAGTTTTTGTGACGATTATGCTTAGCCAGAAGCTCTGTGAAGGTGGAACTGAAATTGTAGCCTTGCTTTTCAGAGGACATTGCAAATGTAGCTATGCTTAACTACCATGGGATGTAGATCCCAGATTCTAGGTCCTTAGGGGTATAGGGTTGCCAGACTTAGCAAACTAAACAAGGTGGCCAGATCAATGTGAGTTGCAGACTTTACAAATGTGAGTACAAATATAGGATACTGAGGCCCACATAAAAGGCATCTATTGCTAATCTCAAGTTCAAACCTGGTAATGCAGCAAGGTCCTTCCCATTAGCACTAGGCCCTCCAAAATTCTTAGCAAAGATTAGCACAATGCACGCCTGGCAGTAGTGGCTCATGCCTTTAATCCCTGCACTCTCAGGAGGCAGAGGCAGGCGGATTTCTGAGTTCAAGGCCAGCCTGGTCTACAGAGTGAGTTCCAGGACAGTCAAGGCTACACAGGGAAACCCTGTCTCAGAAAAAGAAAAGATTAGCACAATGCAATTGCATCCGTCTGAAAAGTGTTCAGCATGGCTTCGGGGAGGAAGTACACTGTCATACAACAGTCCTATTGCTCTGTAATAAATGCTTTCACAGACAGTTCAAAGATGTGTAAGGTCTGGAAGCAGTGAGAAAACAAACCCACCACGGCCAGGAAGGGTTCACAGACTCATTCACATCTGAGTTCAGTTTTAAGGATAAGAAATTCATTATACAGAGAGCAAAGGCCTAACGGAATATGATCTGTCCAGACTGGCTGGAGTATCCAACTTGGAAACAGGGTTTGAGGACAAGAGGTAAGGCTTAACTGGGTAGAGCTAGGAAAAGCATGTGTGCCGCATAGATCTCGGTGGAAATGAAGGTTTTACAGCTGAGTGGCATGACCATGTCTGGTTTGGAAGGAGAATTCAGCTGGCAGATTGGAGTGGGTAGGACTTGTGGGAAGGGAGACCAATTAAGAGGTTATCAAAATAGCCCAGACAAAAAAGATGAACTTATTTCCACTAAGGCAGTACTGGTAGAAACACCGAAGGCAGCAAGAATAGGAGCCTGCTGGGAAGAGCCATTAAGATCATTTCTAGGAAAGGGTTCAACAACTATGAAGACAAAGTATTAAGTGTCTCATTAGATGCTAAACTCTTTCAGGATAGGGGTTACATTTTATTCATCCTGACTATTACCAGTACCAAGCATACCTACTGGAATAAATAGGCACATTTGGAGCCCTGAATCAAATTTGAAATTCTGACCATGCCAAAATAATACAGTTTTCTTCTACATGCATTGATGAAAATACCAACAAATTACAACCATAAATTCCAATAGAAATAGCCAATTAGGGAATGGCTGGAGATTTTATTCTCAAGAAAAGGCTATATCTCTGTAGAAGGAGACCACAGGTGGAGAAACCAGAGTTATAGTAAAAAGTGGGGGGTTCTAGAGGGTGTTTGTGGATCACAGCAACCATTCCAGAGAAGATAAATAAAGCTTATGAATACCTAATTAAAATGATCAAGATGAAGAGAGTAAAGCCAAACAATATTTTTTGTTGGATATTTTCTTTATTTACATTTCAAATGTTATCTCCTTTCTCAGTTTTCTCCCCTCCCAGAAACCCCCTATCCTATCCCCACTCCCCCTGGTTCTATGAGGGTGCTCCCCCACCCACCCACCCACCCACCCACTCCCACCTCTCCGCCCTCAATTCCCCTACACTGGGACATCTGTTGAGCCTTCATAGGACCAAGGACCTCTCTTCCCATTGTTACCTGACAAGGCCATCCTCTGCTACATATGCAGCTGTAGCCATGTATACTCCTTGGTTGGTGGCTTAGTCCCTGGGAACTCTGGGGGGTCTGGTTGTTGATATTGTTGTTCTTCCTATGGGGTTGCAAACCCCTTTAGCTCCTTCAGTTTTTTCTCTAACTCCTCCATTGGGGACCCTGCGCTCAGTCCAGTGGTTGGCTGCGAACATCTGCCTCTGTATTTGTAAGGCTCTGGCAGGGCCTCTCAGGAGACAGCTATATCAGGCTCCTTTCATCAAGCATTTCTTGGGATCCACAATAGTGTCAGGGTTTGGTGACTGTATATGGGATGAATCCCCAAGTGGGACAGTCTCTGGAGGGAGGCCAAACAATATTATCACTATGATTGACAGGTGTGACATCACTACTACACAGCCTACAGTTATTAAAAGGGAAATTGGTTACTATCAGATTAACTTTATGGTAGTGAATTTGATCACATAGATGAACTAGATATATTTCTTCAAACACATGTACAACTAGATCTTATTGGAGAAAACCAGACAACATGAATAGTCCCGTTTGTACCAGAACATTGAAATTTACAGGCAAAGCATTTTTCAAAGAAAACCTCGAGCCAAGATAACGTTACTGGGGAATTCTACCACATACTAAGAAAAAAATACTGATTTTGCACAAAAACTTCCAGAAAAATTGAAGTTAGGATACTTTCTAGTTCTTTCACTGGCACTGAAGTGTGATGAGGGATACAGGCGTAAAGAAAGGACTGCTCCTGCTTTGTCTCCTGAAGATTGTTTCAAAATTCTCAAGGACTTACATCATCTTCCTAAATTTAATCAAGACTGTATAATATTGATGTAGCAATGAATAAACACACACCAACACAGGTGTGGACATGCGCTTTTGGCCATACCTAAAGGCAGTTCAGAGGAAAGGTTGTTTTCTGAAAATTCCTGGGGTTCAACACATAAACCTGAAATCGCATCAGTCTGTATGTGCAACTCTATAAAGAATCACAAATGTAAAACAGAACATGATAAAACCTCTTATTTAGGGGCGTTTTTATTTTGTTCACTTGTTTTTACTTTTGAGATAAGGTCTCATGTACCCCAGGGTTCTTCAAACTTACAATGTAGCTGATGCTTGCCTTGAACTCCTGATCTTTCTGCCTCCACCTCCCAAGTGCTAGGATGACAGGAGTATGGTCCCTGGATGTGCAAAGTCTTCTATGAGAAATAGTAGAAGAATGTCTTTTGGCCTTGAGCTGGGTTAAGATTTCTTAGGTAAACAATGGAAGACCAATGCATAAGAAGAAAAATTGGCCTGATAAAAACAAAGAACTCTACTCTTTGGACAGCATTATTAAGATGGTAGAAAGAAGAGTTACCAATTGGAAGAAAATATGAGCAATCACATATCTGAGAAATAAAAACCTACGTCCAGAATATATAAAGAACCCTCAAAACTTATATGAAAGTGGACAGCCCAATTTCATAGCTTAGCAACAGATTCTATTAGACTTCACCAAAGAAGATACAGATGGCTGATAAGCATGGAGAAAGATCATTACTCATTAACAGATGGAGACAGCAAAATATCAGTCACCATCAGGAAATTCAATCAAATCGCAACAGAGTGTGATACTGCTATGTGCCAACTGGAATAGCTAAGATTTAAAGAGTGACCACCCCAAATATTTGTGAGGATAACACAACTGCAGCTTTAACTCTCAAGTGGGGACAGAAAGTGAACTATACACTCTGGCTAAATGGAACACATGCAAAGACCTAAGTTCAATTGCTACTACCAAAAAAAGTGACAACCATTTATCTACTCTATGCCCAATCATTCTAACTAAAGATATCTAACCAGGCAAACTGCCCATATGCACACAACTCTACTGCAATAGCCAAAAGATGAGGTCATTTAGTGTTGGATGAGTGAAGAAACACACTTCTTTGTAGCATCCAATAGTCAGGACTTCCTTGTCTCCACCTGGAGAGCCCAGTGCTGTCCCAACCGTCTCTCCAGCCATATTGGTACTGGTCACTCTCCATTTTCACAGTCGTTCTCAAGGGCCTAGACCTGCTCATTAGTATGGCTGAGTAATTCAGAAAACAGGCTGAGACAGCCATGCACCAGAGCTGCTGATTTGTGTGGGAGTCATGTTTTCCAAGAGACCTCATCTGCCTTGCAGCCTTCAAAACTTCCTACTGGTTTCGTTTTCCTCCAACATATTTGTACATTGTGCCTGTGTTCTTTTTAATTCCCCTAATTGCAGTGACTCAGTTTGTTTTTCTGTTGCCCACATCCTTTCCCCACAAATTTAGCCAACTGAAAACGGGGTATAGTGGGAAAAACCCAGACTCTAGTTCTGGCTTTTGATATCAGCTTCCTCTGGGACTCCGGAGAACTCAAGTTATTATTCTGCTTTCCTAGTTTCAAAAGGCTGAGGCAGCAAGTTGAGGATAGCCTGGACTATTAAATGATCCTGTTGTCAAAAACAAAAGCATTAGTATATAGACTTACCATTGGTGTTAAGGATTATTAATAGTGAACATAAAATATTTAATAAGTATATGCATATATACATATATAGTATATTAGAAAAAGCTGTTATCAAAACTATTATAAAATTAAAATATTTAAATATTTTTTATTTTCTTATTATTTGAGTATGTGCTCATGCATAAGTGCTATGGCATATGGAGGTCAGAGAACAAGTTAAGGGAGTTGGTTTTCTCCTTCCACCATATGAGTTCCAGGAATCAAACTCAGGTTATCAGGTTTGACGGCAAGCACCTTTACCTGCTGAGTCACCTCCTTGGCCCAAATACTTTAGTGCACTTAAAAAATAAATAAATAAATAAATAAAAACCCTAAGCAGACTTAGGGATGACGATATCATAAAATTCCAATGATAGTTTATTATGATTATATGTTAATCCATTTCTACCCTCTGACTTACCATCACAAATGCTTAGTTTTTAGTCAAAATATACCAGTTTGGGATGATGGACACACTCACCCATCTAAGGATTTGTGCTTTCAAACCCTTTATATATGACTAGAGAATAGAGATTCAGAGCAGTGGTAGCTTTTTGAGAATGCAGCCTGACCTGTGCTCCCATCTTATTTACAGAATCAAACCCATGGCTAACTCAACATTGAGAAAGCTGGAAAACAGAGTCTTCTTGTTAACACTGAGATAAAAGATAGAAGTGGATTAATATATAATGATACCCAATAATAAAGCATCTCCCCAGTTTTATAATTAAGTTAGTTATTGTTGGTAAACCATGACCAAAAGCAACTTACAGAAGGAAGAGTTTGTTTGGGCTTGTGGTTCAAGAGGGGCATCCATAGTCACAAGGAAGGCATGGCAGCAGGTGGTTGAGCAGGAGGCTGCTGATCACATTTTAACTACACACACAGGAAGCAGAAAGAATAAGCAGGAAGTAGGGTGTGGCTATCAGCCTCCAAAACTTGTCCCTAGTGATTTACTTCCTCTGGCAAGAATGAACCTTCTAAAGGTTAACACATTTTCCCAAAAGTGTTCGAATACATGAGTGGGGGCTGGGAGAAGGGGACATTCTTCATTCACACCTTCACAATTCTCCCTACTTAGGATAGTTTTTCAAAAGACACTATCTTAAGAAAAACTTTGTTCTCTTAAAGCTAAAAAGAAATCAATGGCCATTCACAATCCCTGCCCACTCCCCCTGAACTCCCCTGACTATACAATTCATAGAAGCTGTCATTCATTAATGACTCACTCATCTGTTCATTGTAGTTGCTTATTTTCACTCCATAGTCATCTTTGAGATTCACCCAGGCTATAACATGTCATCATCACTTACAACTTTCCAATTGCTAGTTATTGCTCCATTGTATGGTATGTCTCTTTGCTTATACATTTCTCTATTGATGGACATCTGGGTTGTTTCTACCTTTTGATAATTATAAACAATGCTGCTATAAAGATTCATGTTCAGTCCCACGTTTTCATTGTTCTTGGGCATATAAGTAGTAGTATTGTTGGTCCATGTAATGGCTTTGTTACCTTGATATGGAGCGCCAAACTGTTTTCTGAGGTAATGCTACTTCACCAGCAATCCAAGAAGATTTTAATTTCTCCATGTGTTTACCAATATTTCTCATTATTCTTTCTATAGACATCCTAGAGGATATGAAGAAGTATCTCATGAAAGTTCTATTTCCATTTCTCTGGTATACACATTGGCCGTTTGTATTTCTTCTTTGGACAAATGACTATTCAGATCCTTTGACCACAGTAATATATTTTTCTTTTTTATCATTGAGCTGTAAGAGCACTTTACATATTTTAGATAACAGACCTTTATCAGAGTGATTTCCAAAGTTTCTCCCATGCCACAGATTGGCTGTTCATTTCCCTGGTGTTGATGTTTCAGTAAAACTAGGTTTTACTGAAGTCTTCTTGCCTATTCTTTTCCACTTGTGTTTGTGATGTTTATTTCAAATTTAAGAAACAACTGCCTGATCCACAGTCATATCAATTTATGTCTACATTACCTTCTAAGCATTTTATATTTCCATGTTTTACATTTAGTTCCTAGACTGTAAAGGAGATGGTAGAGGTATATCTATTTGTAAACTACATGATCTTGCACTTTGGAAATTATATAGATTTAATAAATATATTATGTTTTCTACCATTGAGGAGGTAAAACAGAACTTCTTGATCCTCACATGAATGTAGACTTACATTTTTCAAAACCAACTTTAATATAGGTCATTTAACACTTCAGCCTCACTTCTAGCCCACCACCCACCGGATGCAGGGAAAGGTTAATGGGAAATAGAGGTTGTGGACCTGTTTAGAAATAGTTCTTTGGGGCAATTCCAACCTTTGTTGTCAGGCAGTCCAGTCCAGTAGCAAAACACCAAACATGAATCAGCAGTGGCAGTCCAGTTCACTTGGCAAACACCAAACATAAATCAGCAGCAGCAACTCCATCCAGATGAAACAGTGAGGCTCCACCAATTGGCACTAGTCTACGGAAATGGCCAAGAAGCAGCTGAAGTACCACCAGAAGTTCTTTGGTGCATTTCTCTCCACAAAGTTAGCAAAGAAAGCACAGTGAACAAAGACTAGCCTCAGTGAAGCCTAACAATGACCAGCAAAGAGTTGCAAGGCGAACCAATGCATGAGTGTCATCTACTGTCATTTGGGTTCTACTTATACTCTTTCCAAATATTATGCATCTTGCATCTCACAAGCATTGGCCCCAGAAAAACATCACATGCCCTTTCACCAGGCAACTTCCAGAAAAATACATATCTGTTCTAAGCAAAACATCCTCTCAGAAGACAGTTTCCAGAAAAACATCATGTAATACAACTGAGTCTCCATCACAACCAGGAATTCCTACAACAAAATGACTTCCTTACTAGGGATACATTATGATAGGGGTTGGGGGGAGACTAACCACAGAATCTCAGCTATTCCTAAGGAAGATTGGAACCTAGCATCTTGCATCCCACTCAGGAAAAAGAGAAAGTTAAAGGAGAAGCCATTTTTGAACAGCTAGCAGGGTGGGTTTTCTCAAACCCACTCATACACAAACCTCTCTTTCTTTCAATAAGACAACCCACCTTCAGATTTTGAGAGGAAAATGTTCTGATTGTGCTAACATGCACAAAGTTGCTTCAAAATCATTTTACTGCAGACTATGAAGCAAGAACACTGAAATGACCTCATTTCTCCCCCTCAGCAACAAGTGGACAAATGCAAGACAGCAAGCCATGTCAGCCCCAAGTCAGAGGGAGATGTTCACCCACAAGGCTAATTCCTGCCTCTTATTCTATGAGCAAACACAAAATTGAACTTCAAAATAACATTACTACTTTCAACAATCCCACCTCAATCTCCATTGACTCTTGTAAAGTGTTTAGGAACTCTTCATCCTCCTACACCACTAGATGAGTCAGTTAAGGCATTAGACAAACCAGGCTGTCAGTAAACATTCGCAAAATTGATGGCCTTAGTGGCAAGGACATGATTGGCAGACTGTATTTTGGGGTTTGTTTGTGTTTGCTTTCTGTTTCTGTGATGGAGGAAGAGATCTGGGATCACGTGCTACAAAAATTCTTAATCCCTGTGTCCACTCAGAATGAAGGCAAGAGAACATTTGTGGAAAGGCTGTTGGATTACCACACAGGCTGGGCAGGGGCATGAACACAGAGGGAGTTGTCCAAATAGTGACTACAACAGGTTTTGGATTAACAAGCTAGTTAGGTCAAGCCATTTCCACCAATCTTTGAAGACCTGTCTCCTACTATGTTAAGTAGCTGCCCTCTTGAAAATAATGTGCAGTATCAATCACTTTCCATCGATTCACAGACTATCTGTTGTACCAGGTATCTGCTCCACTATGTCATCATGTTTGTGTCTTCAAAACTCCTGATTCAATGTCTGCCATGCACCAGCCCAACAGAGCTTCACAGAGCTCAATTATATATGTATATGTGTGTTATATGTGTGTATGCATGTATATACATATATAAATGGATACATACATATAGATATATTTTGTATTTATACTTTTGAGTAATTAGTTTCTTGTATGAATCACACCTTCTTTTCATCCTGATTTTCAAGTGTTAGTCAATAGGTATGATGTTTTTATACTGCAGGTATTCTTATACACACTAATTAGGTTTAACAAAAAAAGAAAATAGGGCTGGGCTAAGATGTGGCTCCACAGTAGGGTGCTTTCCTAGCATGTGTGAGAGCCTGGACTCAATCCTCAGTACTAAAACAAGATTAAATAAACATAAAAGAAGTAAACAATGAAAATACTTCATTAGGCCTGCAAATAAGTCTCCTTCATAATGAAGTTTTTATTTATATCCAACTGGGAATAGGGTGGAATTTTCTTGAATTGGTAGTCATCCACTTAAAAGACCTCAAAGTAAATGCCAATGGCAACACAGTATAGGTATATCACTACTCGGTAACAATATATTCCTGTTCTTTTTGGCTTTATTAAATGTTTTACTGGGTCACCTTATAGTAAAATAAAATCGGAAAATCATATGAAACTAGAAGGACAAGAAAGGGACAAAACCACTGGAATTAATAAAAGTAGAACTCTAGATAGGGAATTTGTGAGATAAAATATGTAAAGTCTGACAATAATCAATCAAAGCCAGTTATGTGTATTTTTTCTAAAGATCATTTTTACTGCAGGACTGTGACTCATACCTACACATCTAGCCAAACATGTTCAAGATTTGTACATAGAACATTTAATGACACCATGCAAGCCATAAGACAAGTATTGTTTCAACTCCTTAAAATATTTGAGAGCAAAATAAAGATTTTTGTAAATAAGATTTTAAAAAGACAATCCTTTAAAGGAGAAGACTGATGCATTTGTTTTCTCTGAAAAGCTTAAGTTTCTGTCTTCAAAAGACAATCATAGAAAAGAGAAATCACACCCTGCAAAAAACAAATCACAGCATGTGTGATATATTTAAAATAAATAGGAAATGTTGACAAATCAATTAAGAACAATTTAAAGCTCAATAGACTCAGAGGACAATGACAAAGACTGTCAGGAAGGCCCTGACTCAGGGTTCATACATGATACTGCCACAGATCAAGAACAAAGCTCATGTCAAGGCAGTGACCAAGCAGATTAGTGACATGGATTACAAAATGAAGTTCACCCAAAAGAAAGAGAAATCCAACTACCCCATCATGCAAGCAGGAACCTCTGAAAGTAAAGTTTCTTTAAACAAAACCAAAAACTCAATAGAAAACTAAGCAAGACTACAATGAGAAAATTCACAAGAGGAAATGCAATAAAACACAAATGAAGAATCTACCACAGTGACAAAAGGATTGAATATGAAATTATGAGGTCATCATAAGAGTAATTCATACTCAGTGCTTGCTAGTCTGAAGGTGGTCAGCAGACGAGAAAGGTGGGAGTTCACGTACTAATGGCAGAGGCTGGGAACCTTGGGAGACATGGTCAAAGCATATCATCTACATAGATAAAAATGTCCCCGTGAAACCTTTTGCTATATGTGTAACAAATATACACCCATAAAAACGATGGGAGGAGAAAATGCTGTACAGCTACTGTGAAAGGCAGTATTTAATAATACTGGGGGAAAGTAAATCAAACCACAAAGCCAGCCCTTCCACCTCCAGTCACACGTCCTAGAAAATGACATTCAAGTGTATACTGAGTATATAAGAACGTTAAACACAGTATCTTGGTGAAAGCAATATTGACTCTGTGAAGGCTTATAAAATCCTTAAAACAATTTTATTGGTATATGTTAATTGTCTATATTAATAGATTTGATAAGGACATTTTTATACATGTGAATAGTATTTTTTTTTGGCATGTTCCCACCATAGTTCTTGTCCCTCCCTTTTCCTATCTCAAATATTATCTTTTCTTCTAGACAATTTCACTTCTGTGATGGTTTGAATGAGCTGTCCCATATAAGTCTCAGGCATTTGAATATTGGAACCCCAGTTTATGGCTGTTTTGGGGAGAATTAGGAGGTGTAGCCTCGTTGGTGAAGGTGCATCACTGGGGGTTGGTTCTGGGATTCAAAGGATGTGCCATTCACACTTGTGTTCTCCCTGTCTCCTGTTTGAGATGGAAGCTCTAAGCTGCCACCATGAGTTCATCTGACCATCATGGATCTAACCCTCTAAACTGCAAACCCAAATTAAATAATCTTTATGTCTTGGTCATGGCGTCTTCCCCCAACAATAGAAAAGTAACCAATACAATATTTGTATGTATGTCACCTATGACATCCATTATTTTAAGCATTCATATAAAATATAGGACCCATAAACAAGAGGAAATGTGCTCTAGGAAATAGAAAAACAAATTGTACAGATACATAGTAATTTTAATGACCTCAGTTGATATGCATTAACTTGTATAAAACTAAAAACACATAAATTTGAGTGAAGCATTACTAAATGGGGTGATAGAAATGCAATATGTACTAGATCTTCATCATGTTTTTGAGTGCATGAAATATTCTGTAGACAAACAAGTTGCTGTTTGATGCAACACTGACCAGAGAAGGCTGAATCTGAGGATTTCCTAAATGAACTATGAGTTAGCCAGTAGGCACAAGAGCCACCCCATCCGACAACAAAATGATCAGTATGTCACGTCACTGAATTTCTAATGATAGTATTTTTATTGCTAGTGTTCAATATTAGGATGTGACAAATTAAATTTAACTTGCCACATGGAAGTGAGGCACGAACACCCTTGCCTAAGTGTGAAACGGTCACACTCTTGGGGCACGTTATAAAGAGCTCTAAATGAAGGCAGCCCTCAGATCATCCAGGCTTGCCGCCAAAGCTCCTTGCCTCTAGGGTGTCCTGCGACCCTTGGAAAACTGTGCTTCCTCTGTGACTCTCTCCCAGCATCAGCTTATGTATAATGAAGGGTTGGACCAGGACTAATTCCGGTTACTCGGTGACCTACAATTTAGAGTGAGGGAAAGGGTAAGGAAAAGTCAAGGACCTTAAGCTCAAAAGTGAAGGACAGGGAAGAAGGGGAGGAGAAGAAGAGAGAGAATGTCTTAAAGAAGAAAACACTACTAACTAAATGAATGAAGCAAATTATTAAACTGAGCCTTTAAGCTTGTCATAAGCATAGTATACTCTATTGATTTCCTGGGTTTTGAAGGATAGGGGCTGGTTGAAAGACTTGAGCAACTAAATTTAAAATATTTGCAAATATCCAGCTTTCAAAAGCCCAGGCTCTTTTTGAAGTCAAACTATGCCACACGGAAATTAAATGCAGCTTCAATTCAACTTCAGTGTGTATCCATAACAGTGATTGCCTCAAATATTTCTATTTTTCTCCCCCAATGGCAAAATGCAAGACCTTACATACTTCTATAACCACCGCAAGCATATACACCAATCTCTGCAGCTGCCTCGTGCTTTCTTTTGGTGTTTTCCCGCCTGTAGACTATCTAGACAGAACCACATTGAAGAAGACTGAGGAGCAGAATCAAATGGACTCCAGGTGGTTGAGAGAAGAAATGACTTTGTTTTCGTTTCTGCCTTTTCTCCTTCTGCTCCTCTTTCTTTTCAAATGGAAATTGTTTTCATATGAGACTCTTCCCAGTTTGTATCTGGAAAACTTGAAAATCTGCCTGAGATCATGCTGTAAAGAATATTGAAGAGAAAGCTTTCAACTTTGAACTAACAGCTGACTGTGAGAATAAAACAGAGTAAACCAATCCTCAAAATCCCGGTGTTGTAGATAGTTCTACTTCAAGCCCTCTCTTGCCCCCATGGAAAGGCAATCTAAAGTAACTCAAAAGTTTGTAACATAGGACCCATATCTAAGGTGATACGTTCAGTGCTGACAAGGTATCTCAGTGTGTATAGGTG